>WUQG02313150.1:0-47803 GCA_011317285.2 Androctonus mauritanicus | reverse complement strand
GTGATTACGCATGATAAAAGAAACGATCGATATAGAGTCAACCACGCCTATTTTGGGCGTATATTTTGAAAGAATATGCAATATACATGTAATGCGAAAAAATACGATGAATAACATTTAAAAATCTGTAATAAGTTACAGACCATATACATACATTTAAAATATTTTTAAATCGATTTGATGGTCACAAATGTAGTATAAAGGAGCAAAAAAAAAAAAAAAATAGTAATAAAGAGATAAAAAGAAAAAAAGATTTATCTGTGATATAGATTGTCGAGTCGGCAATCAAAATTACGATATGCAATTTAGAAACTTGTCTAACAATCAACAGCTGTGACGAAGAGAAATCGAATGACGCCATATTTCCGAAAATCGGGTTGAGGCATATTGCCATGACAACGTGGAGAAAACAACGTTCGCCATTTGTGCCTAACGGAAAAGTCGTTGTTTTACCAAACTGTTTTATCTCCACTGTTTACAGGTAAGAACGTCCTATTGCTGGATTGTCCAATAAATCGCTTTCAGTCACATGCACGGTACCATATTTTCTTTGTGTCGTCACTCCACCCTTTATCTGTTGTTGACAACTGTATTTGTCACAGTACCCGTTTCAGTAATACAATGAAGCAGAGACACATTTTACAAATATATATATATCTCTTTCTCTCTGATTCATTTGTGCCGTTATCGATTGGATCGAATTCTACATCTGCCAAAAATTATTACATAAATGTCGAACTGCATGCGTTCTCATCACGTTACGACACCTTTAAGAGAGAGAGAGAGAGAGAAAGAGAGAGAAATATTTAAAACTATATCATACCAAGCTATATCAAAAAGTCAAAGCAGCTGAGTTGGAAACAGAAAGATGTTAATAAATTACTTTCCATTGCGATCTTGTCAACTATGCGGCTAAAGAAATTTATAACAGCACCAATATCTCTTCACTTCAGCCAGCAATAAAAATAAATTACAGAAGCAATGTCTATGATCTACAGTACACATCCCCAACCGTCATTTGTCAGCCTGCATCGGTCTCAGCATCTCCAGTGTAAAACATTAGCCTATGCTACTACTTCTGGAAAATTGCTCGGAAAATGTTTCTCGTTGACGGCAATTAGAAAACATCATAATATTCGGTATCTGTCATTCTTTGTCGAAGTAGATGTAATTTCAATTGCTAAACGATAACCAACCGTAGAAAACTGTAATATAATTTGATGCATGATATTTTTCGACCAGACAATTCGTCGTAGTTTTAATTCGTTTCTGTTATTGCCAATTTAGTTTAGAGTAGAGTCGTTTTAAACCGAAATTTACTTAATATAATTGACAATAATTTTCAATTAGATACTTTTTATTTAAATTAAAAATTTATGATTATCATATCTCTAAACAAACAAGCAAAAACAAAAAAAATTCAATTTTTCCTCAACCGAATCGCAGAAACTCTAAATAAATGGCATAGTTGGATCAGATAGTAGAGAAGGAGATCATATGTAGCCGAAGATCCTACGACAAATAGCTCTGTCATTTGCCATACACTTCCAATTTGGATGAAGACAAACCCGGTGTCAAGCACTAATGGTATAATCTATCAATGTTAGAAGTGTCGACCACCAGACATACACTAAAGTACTACTCCCCGATGATTAGGTGAAAACTACAGGTAGATCTGGAGATTGTACAAAGCTATTGATTATCTGATCCCTTTATCGAATGATAGTAATCACATAAAGACTACTGGTATCGCTCTACTGATGTTATTAGTACATTACTGAAGTTGTAGAGGTCTATTGTCTAATATAAAGTAGAATATATATAAAACCTAAACTGTGTATGTAGATATTGCATTTACTTGTAGCCAAGTTTTTATATTATACATCACCAAAATTTAATGAATATATTTATTTAGAAATGTAATTTATTTCTTTAATTTTTTCTACGAAATGGCTTTTTTTTATTAAACTAAATTTTTCTATTTTTAATTATATTTTGTTAAAGATTTTTTTTAAATATATTTTTAACAATATAAATCAAAACATATTCTGTAAACATTAAATGTTATTCTACAGTCGAGCGTGTTTCAGAATTAATTTTACGAAGTAATTTAAAAATATATATATATATAACTTATTTAAAAATTAAAAAAATATTATATAAAAAATTATCATAATCAGTAAAAAAAATTACAATTATTTTTGTTATATAACTGGGAAAGATCAATATAATTCAATCAAGCAACATAAAACAAACACAGTTTTTTTATTATTACCGAAAAAAGAACGATAATATAATATATAAAATATTAAGACATAAAAATTTTATTAATTTTCTTTTTATTCTATTATTATTTAAGTTATCGAGTTATTAGCGAGATACTTCAATTAGTTCAAAATACAAACTCAGAGAGCAAAAACTACTAAGCTAAAAATAGGAATTATGTTATTTTTTTTAATAATAAAAAAAAACTGTCAAGTCCTTTACTGTATCTCATTATGAATCATGCAAAGTTGAAAGCATTTAAAACACATTAACAGTGGAGAACTCTAGTGAACAGCGACTTGGTTCGCCTTTATTAATGCGGTTCCAAACGCATTATCAACCGCTCTTCCCTGCAAAGTCTCCTTCAGTAAATGGCATTACAGATTTCTTTAAATGCGCTCTCTTGATCCTATAGTATCTGAGATTTATCCAAAAAAAGGATAATGGAGTAAGAGAAAATCCTCGAGACAGAAGGTTATCTTTGTTACCAAGGAGACAAAAGTATATACCCATGACATTGGGCTTTTATGAACTTTAAAAGATATACTGTCGTTATAAGTGATTTTTGACTCTGTTCTTAATCTCAGCACCTTCAAGCTTTCTATAGCAATATTTTCTTGTTCAAGTTTACGACATTTTTGTCGTTTAAAAAAAAATATTTATATCTATAGAATCTCTTTAACATATATTCGTATCTGATGCTTCGCTTATATGGAATAGTTTATAAAATGAATGTAAGAACGATCAAAGTGGCAATTGATTTAAATTCTTAATTAAATTATAATTTATTAAAATACCAAAACACGCATTAAAATTTTTATTTTAATTGCTTTTAAACATAGCAAAATAAATACACGCAGAAATGATCATAATAAGCACTTTCTATATAGAAAATATTAATTTTAATTCATTTATTTTAATTTCTGTTAGATGCATGGTTTTGTTTACGTTTCGAATATTTTAATAAATCTATAAACACTCCAATAAAAACAATAAAATAAAATAAATAAAATTGTTTTTGCAGAGAAATGGTTACCGAAGATTAATGAATAACTAATGGCATCGATGTTCAAAGAACTGTGTCGAAACATCGTAGCTAAAGTCATTAAGATTGTATATGTGTTTTTTCCCCCTTACAGAAAATAATTTTATTGAAAAGTTTTTATTGGACGAAGAATTTGATAATTGTTGTTTAATTTACTTTTCTTCTTTTTCGTTGTACAGTATACGGAAGTCAGAAAAAGTCATCGCATATAAATAAACATATAAATGTGTTTAAACAAAAATAAATAAATAAAATAAAAATACATTGAAAACCGAAGAAAACGTTTGATTAGTTAGAACTGAAAAGAAACGTTACAAGAACAAAATATTTACGAAAAAAAGTTACTCTTTTCACAGCAAAGCAATAGAAACTGTTGCCTTCTTTTATTTTATATTCGATAGAAAGACGTTCTCTTGCTATCAATCTGTTAGAAAATACCAAACGAAAAAAAAGGTGAATTCAAGTAGTATTTTAACAGAACAATTTTTTGGGGTGTGGCAAGCAATAAAATAAAAAAGAATTTAGAAAGTAATGCCCAGCTATTTCTTGTGAAAAATAACATCTATCATAAAGCAATAAGAAAATATTTCAAAGCATCAGAACTAGTTTGTAAATCAATAAAATTGCCAAACATATACTGTAAATATTATATATATATATTTATAGATTAACCAATAAATCCAACAAAAAGAAAAATAATTCTTTTTTTTGCATTACAATTAACTATTTAATTAAGGGTATTATATCTTTTAATGTATTTCTCGCAGATTCCAAAGAAAGAAAATCCATTGAAGCGAAATTGCAAGGATACGCACGATTAATTTTTCTCCATGTGAGAAAGACAATGATAAATATAGTTTGTTGTAGTACCCACAACTTGCACGCTACGCCACATTGTCACCTGCTATGGAGAGAACGACAATAGCTCAAAGCCATCCACTTGTATGTAGGGTGCTTATCTGCTGTAACCAGCACATCGCTTTAATAACGGCCTTAACTATTTTTCTACGTTAAATGAACTACTCGAAAAATATTTTTATTTGAAAACATCGAAGATAATTAAAATAAATTATTAATTAAATCCGAGAATCCCAATGAATGCCGTTGACTTTCTTAGAATTAATGGGAAAACTTTCCTTTTAATATTTATGCACAAAAATAAAATAATCCGTACAATTATTTTTGAACGTATTAATGCATTTAATTATAAATATTAATCCAGCGTAAAGAACGGGTTAAATATTTATATATGTATGTATGTAAAACATGTATTTTTTTTGCGAAAACAGAATTAAAAAATATATATTTTATTAATATTTTTTAAACAAGATAAATAAGAAAATATTCGAAACAGGCGGAATGTTTCTTCAATTTTTATGCCAAAGATTTTATTAATTTATTTATTTTTAGTTACAGACGATTAACCACTATTTAATTAAAAATCTTGTATGAATAAAATAGCATACATCTGAAAGAAAAATGATATTTGCGTAGAGTGGAAAATATATTGAGTTCGTTCACCTTTCACATCAGTTGCTTATTTGGTTTAGCAACGTATATTTAAATATAAAATAAATACTTTTTAAAACGACTCGTTTAAAACGTTAACATAAACCATTCGAATTGTACACATTAAATACTTAATCGCATACAAAATGCAGAAATGATAAATTTATAAGTGAAATATCAACAAATCATTTGCAAGAATAAACCAATTGTATGTGTCCATTATCTATCACCAAGTATGTTAGAGAGAGAATAACGGTCAATCACTGCACCTCCCTACTACCAGTGTTGGAATGTGGGAAGCTGGTAAATTATATTGTAGTAGCAACGGAAATTGTCTGCCTTATTACGAGGGCGGAGTCTGTCCAAAATGTTCCCATAATGTACTCGAAATCTAGAAGATTAAATGTTATTTCTAACTACAGCCTCTATGTTAATCGATCGGAAACAGTAAAAAAAAGTACAATTGCAGTAGTTCTAAACTGTTTAAAAGTAACTTTTTTTTTTTTTTTTTGCAAACATTTATATGTAAATAACATGTAAATTAATATCTTTATCGTTTTAGTTATTAAAATTTAATAGTTTATTTATATTCATAAGCTTATGGAATATTATTATTATTATTATTATTCATTTATATTTTATGCGATAATTGTAATGATGATCGTCTATATAGGGTGTGTTGTTGAAAAATCTTTTATATAAATAATGAGATGTTTGTAATAATGCTACTTAACGTAAGAAATTGCATCACTGCATGAAAGTACTACTGTATTATTTATTAATTTAATAATAAAAAAATGTGTAACACCTACCTATAAATTAATAAAATTTTTTCATCCACAAAATGGAAAAAAAAAAAATATATATATATATATATATATTTATAAAAATAGATTTTGAAATTAAGCATGGTCTGAGCTTTGTTCTGGTCAATATGCGTAACTCTTCTACTATATAAAACATGGATAATATGAAATATCAATCTTGAACTAGTCATTAGTATCATATCTTTCATTATGATTAATAATACTTGATCCACGATGATGAATCATCAGTAAGATTTTATTGACCTGTTGTTGAACTTCATCTTGAAACTACTACTTATAATCAATAAGTTTCATTCAGAATTAGGAAAAAAGCTTTGATAATATTAAGGAATATCTGGCATGCTGATGTTCAGTGCTTTCATTCGTTTTTACTCTGAATGTCGTTTTTATTTTCTAACACTACATGCTGATTTACTGAATACTTTTAAGTAATTTGATATTATAATTTGAATTTATTTTATATTCTTGTAAAGTGTTACTGATATAAAGAATGGGTTCGTTAAGTTCGGCAATCTCAGATACTTCTCTGAATAAAGAATTACGCATTTTCGAAATTTTTAAAGAAGAAAAATCATTGACCATTCAGCATATATTCAAAAATCAATTTTAGATAGATCTCATTTTGAATTTTAAATAGTACCGTAAGATGAATGTAGCGCCATCTCTTGGAAAGTTTTTACAATTCGCCTGGGATAATTCGTACTGTATATGTACGCCAACTGAAGTAAGAGATAATGTAATTTTTTTTTTATTGATTTGTTGCAAAACTGTAATAAATTCAGTGACGAAACATGCTATTTATGTCGAGTTAATTAATATACAGTAATTTATTTTTGTTAACAATAATTGATTATTGAAAATAATTCGTATTTCTCACGACGAGCATCTAAGAGAAAATTTAATATTTTCATAGAATGTATTATTGTACAATTTTTCTTCGTGATTATTTCAGATGTATTCCAAAAGAATATATTCCGTCTTATAATGTAATCTCATCTAAATTTTGTTTTTTCCTCTTTTACTAGATTCTATGTTTTCGAGTAAAGATAACAATGAAGTTTCAGAATTGCAGCGATAACAATGAATCACAGACGTTTTAAGCATAATTTTACATACAGAACGATCGTAAATTTAGTAGTAGAGACGTTTCACAAGAAGGAATCATTAATTTATATTTTAACGATTAATTAAGTTTAAAAAATAATAAAGAATGTATTTTTTTGCATATTTTACCCCCCTTTTAATCAGTGAGATTACTAATGAGCGGAGCCAGTTACAACCACGGGCTGCACCCACACCCGTGGAGGGGGGCAGAAAGTGAGGGACGGGGATCGCCGGACCAGACCCAGCACCCTGAAAAACTTTTCAGGAGTTACCAGACCCGGGTCCTCCTGTGTGGCACACTGACAGCGTTACTACTCGTCATCTGATTAATAAAGAATGTTTATCTTTTATTAAGCTTTCACAAAAAGTATTTCAATAATAACAATATTGATATGGTTATCGGTGTTATTAATAGCAATATTACTTCGGAAATTTGTTGATAATCATAATATTTTCGTAAAGTATATTATTACTTACGCTTTTAGACGCTCATATATATTGTAAATTGAAGATACACTAAATTATATAAAATAAATTCGAGTTATTTATAAAATTCGTTTTTATTTCTCATCATAATTAATATTCGTTTATGATTTTATTGAATTTTTCTGTAATTTAGGTTGATAAAATTCACGTATTTTGTTAAGAAATATTTACAGAAAAAGTTTTAAGTATTAAAAACAATTATTTGAGGACAAATAAAATTGTTTTCTTGATTTAAAATTCGTATAAATATTTACTGAAACAAATAAAATAGCTGTCGTGGATGAAAATAATAAATATAAAACAGCTATGTTAAGAATTTTTGAGTAGAATATTTTAAGCTATTTTCTTTTTTTACAGAAAAAATTTTTATATTTCCTATGTTTAGCTGTTTATCCGCAAGATATTTCAAGAACAAAACATTATAAAATATTCAAATTTTATGGATTATTCCTCGTTATATAAAATGCAAGCTATTAATTTTGAGAATCCTATGTGATACAAAATTACAAGATGGCGTCGTTCCGAAACATTAAAACGTCTATATCTCTGAAATTATTTGCCGCATATCATTTGGTGCATGATATTATAAGCATTTAAAAGAAATTTAGATCCTATATTTTAAAACTATGTTTTATAAAATTGTTTTTTCCGCTTGTTTGGTGGTTAGACCATCTGCGAAATATTTGAAGAACAAAACATTGCGGAACATTCAAATTTTAGACGATATTTCTTATTTTTCCAAGTTATATGATTATTGATTTTAGAATCTCAAGTTGATCCCTTTATGGGAAATGCGTTAAATTTAAAAGTTTTATATCTACAACTACATAGTTATTGTAAAAATAAATATAATATTACTTATCACTATAGAATAGTTACTTACATTTTATTTATTTATTTGTTTATTTATAATAGTTAAATAATCCTGTTACAATTAACGAATAGCTTTTAAAATGCTAATTTAATTTATACTTAGAAGTTGGAAACTTGATTTTGTTTATTAAATTTAATCAGTAAAAAGAATTAAAAGTCTAATAAGATTTATAAATTGCACTAAACCGAGGAAGAAATTGAATCAACATCTTGCCTAAATTAATATTGTTTAATATCAATGACAATATAACTAAATACACTATTTTGATTCTTTGGATTAGCAAAACTATAAATATATTACGATATATAAATTTGATTTTTTTTTTTTTTGAAATTTTTTCTGGGTTTTTTACATTTAAAATAAGGAAAAAATTGTATAAAATTCCCTTTTAGAAAAAAATCAAGATTAGAAAACATTTATCGTTGTATCTTTTATAATAAACTCATTGAAAATATCTTTTTTTAACTGAATTTTAGCTTTTCTTTATAGTGTTTGAAATATTTATTGGATAAAATTTCAAACATACAAAATTTGAATCAAATGATGTTATAAAATTTCATTGAATCAATATGTGTATATATCAAAATCCATCATTTCTTTAAGATTGATATAAAATATATGATAAAATTTAATATTTCGTGAATTATTGTTTGGTGATATCACATCATCAGAAAACAATAATATTCACGTTGATTTGTTGTATTTGAAGAAGTGAAGGGGATAGCATTCAATTGGGAAGAAAATATGTTTTAACGTTTCATATAAAAGAAAAGAAAACAGTTTATTAAAAGCAATGAATATGGAATTCATATACCGATCTTTCATTGTTTATTAAAATTTTCACACAAAAATATGTTTTGAAGAATAACGACCACTTTTTGCATAGATGAAATATCGAATTTCTCTAATACTTTTCGTAAAAAAAATTATGTTTAATATTTTTAAGTAAAAATATTTCTTGTTCGAAAAATTAAAAATTTAATAAATGATCAAAAAATAATCTTATCCATCTGTTATCTTTATTAGTTATTTAATATGATAACCATTCATTTTCAGAAAAATTAATTAAAAATTATTTTTATATTAGCAAATACAAAACCAAATGTTTAAACATATGATCAGATTAAAGCACTTTCGCTAGAATAAATTAAACTGTTTAAGAACAATTAATATTTGTATTCTGAGCAATTATTATACTTAATTCCCTTTCAAATATTAAAAAAAAAGAGAAATTCAACTATGTAACGTTATAAAATTTGAACAAAGTTACCTCAATTATTTTAAATTTCATACCAATTACTTTAATAATGCAATTTTACATCCTTTTTTCTCTTACTGAAATAGTAGGATTACTGAAGGAAGTAAACAATAAATTTTCTTTTATTTATTTAAAGTTTAATATCTAACATTTAAATAAATAAACAATAACAAAATACTTCAATTTAATGCAGATTTATTAAATATTATCAAAGCTATTTTATTTTCTAGAAATGTTTTGCAATATAACGAAATTGTTATAAAAATATTTTTATGTGGAAAGGCTGATGATCGACTTAAGCATTTTTCGTGAAGATATTCTATCTTTGACTAGTTAAATTCCTTAAGAAGACTAAAATATATATATACTTTTTTTTTTTTTTTTTTTGCTTGTAAACATTTGGTAGCATACAGCATAGAGAATTTAAAAAGAAGCTTATGAAAACTTGCATATAAAATTTTCTTTTAGAAATGTATATTAAAGGACAAATAGATTAAAGTATTAAAGAAGTGAACTGGTCGTTAATCCTTTATTATAATAAATGACACTATTATTTGAAATTCCCCGAGAATTTTAACAAATCTACTTTTCTAACCTACTTTTCTTGTCCCTCTGCTCCATAAGGGATTTGATCTTTGATTAATATTTAAATCATGTGCTCTAATAATAATTGTTAGAATAAAAGACTTAATATGGTAAATGAGGGAAACAGAACAGCAGGTGAATTGAATATAGCTAATGTTTAAATGCATTTAATAGTAGAGTGTAGCTTTTGCATTTTTCACACCTTTCAACAACATAATACAAAAATCTCGTTTGGAATTGCTAAAGCATTATTTAAATAAAAATTCCTATTGAAATTTTTTGTCATTATACTTGATATTTCACCCAATATAGTTCGTTATATTTCTCAGTTAGATCTATATGATAGATAAATGATACAAGATTAAAATATAGCAATTAAATACTTCATTAATATTAAGTATGATAACAATTCAAAATAATAAAATTAAAAGACAGTTAATGGAGAATAAAAGGCTATTAAAATAAAATATTTAATGTGATAAAAGAAGATGAAAGCTAAATTATTGTTTTTAATCCTGATTTTAGCTCATAGCCATTCATCATTTTCATCATTTGTATTTTCATTCATTACTGGATATACCTGTTCCATTTAATTTTAATGGGAAAATAATAACAACATTATTTATCTAGGTTTAAATTTATTAATAATTTCTTTATTAGACCTATATACAGGATATTAATATATAAAATAATTTACGTGACTTCTATAAAAAATAAAATAAAAAAATATAGATTTGTTAGACCTTATACGATTATTAAATTATTGTTTCTAATTTATTCTGATGATTAACAGAATAAAAACTGAATTTGAATTATTTTTATAATATATTTTTAATATTTAATTTGCATGTTAGCTAGAAAAAAAATGGGGCAATTCCGGAAAATTTTACGTTCATTAATAATAAAATCAAGAATATTTAAATATTGCATTTTTTCACAGTACTATAATTCTCAGTATTCTCACAGTAATAAATGTTGCAAGTGTAACCAAATTTTTTTTCTCATTTATTTATAATGAACCAATTAAATCATAATTATTATAATTTTATTATATTTTTATTCATTTTATTCTTTCTTTGGCTCTAAATAAGTTTAAGTTTTAAAGGAGTACAGTTTTTATTCGATTTAAATAATATGAATTAAGAAATTTCAATGAAATATTATTATAATTATCGAAACTATCTCATTAGATTGAATGGGTAATAAATTTAAAATAATACTTTAATCTAGAGGATTTTTTTTGTTTTATATATATATATAAATTTTAAGAGAGAAGCCTACAATCGGTGATAAAATTGCTTGCTTTATGACACAATTATTTATCTGGAGATATAGATTTATTGCATTTGTGAGAACAATATTAAATTTTCTGCAATCTTACACAAATAGATGTAACACATATCATTTCTTTGTTATCGTATATGTAGGAAGTAGTAGCATATTGATTTACCTTATAAATATAATAATATTAGAAAATTTTATCTAAATATGATAACAGAAACAGAAACAGAATGGAACATCTGTTACACGATTCAAAATCTATTCGTTTATCTTTTTAAAATGATCCATCTAAAAGCAATATTTTCGACGAAATATAACTTAAAATTTGACAATTGTCTAAACATAATATTATTACGATTAAAGTTGCAGTATAAAAGATATTTTATTAGTTTCAACAGTTAAAATTAATATTTGCTTTCTCCTTTCGAGCAAAGATGAATGCACAGAAGTAAATATTTTTAATAACAAAGTATAAATTTTCAATAATATTTCCTTTTTTTTTTTTTCTTTTATTAATTTATTAGAAAAGATAGGTTTAGCACGTTTATTAATATAGTGAAAGGAAATAATTTAATAGTCAGATATAACAAATGCTTTATTATTTTATGCGATTTAAATTTATTATAAATACATAAATATTAATAATTGTAGAAATTAATGGTTTATTTTTCCTTCAAAACTAAAGCATTTATAATTTATTTCAGAGAAAATGAAGGAAAAAAAAATACTGAAAATGTGTGATTTCTTTATCTCTGAATAATGTTTGTCTTAGTTTGAAATTCATTCTTTGTATTTGATGGAATTTTATCACGGCTTGCGTGTCAATGAGACAAGATGTGCATTATAAAGACAGAATAAATTATAATGTTTCTTTCTGTTCATCACTATGAATATAAAATGAAAGTTTCTCTATTTTACTTAATATTTTCATATTTCTTTTCTTATTACTCTACTGTGACTGAAATAATGTTTCTGTTACTTTAAATTTTTTTTTTTTTCTGGTACTCTTTATATAAAAAAAAGAAAAAAAAATTGAATTTCTTTAGATGCATTAATACAGAAAATATATAAAAGAAAGTTTATTGTATAATTTTATTTCGTTCCTTTTCAAATAAAAATAACCAGTATTTTATTTTATTAATATCATTATTTCTTTCTGCAACATGATCACCAGTAATGCTATACTAAAATTATTCTACTTTTAAGAAGCACAAGAAAATGCAATAATCATCAAGAGACTCTTTCTCCTATTTAAATCATAAAATTCAATATTTTTGAAAGATCATTAATTAAAATATCTTTAGATTTATAGAGACAACAGTAGATAAATCGAAACAGTGGTGTTATTAATAATAATAAATTTTTATCAATATGGATGGCATCAAACTGTCGTAGAAACAAGAAAGCGAAGCGAAATAAATTAAAACTGCCGAATTTATTTCTTATTTACTTCTACAATTAATTTTCGTAAAATGTCTTACTAAATATTCATATAAACTATACATTTTATTCATTTGATTTTCGGATTCGTAATACGAAACTGGATATATATATATATTCAGAAAGCGAATTTTCTAATTAATTTATATTATTTTGGGAAAAATAATTTATATATTAGATTTAATCAGCTAAAATAAATTTACCTTACAATGGGATTTTGTAATTCTAGAAAAGCTGAAAGTTTAACTACTTTCAGTTGAAGAATAAATATGAATTGATTATACGAGAGGGAAAAAATATATATAATTATTAAGATGTGTTTGAGGAGAGAAAACTAAATATTAATAAAACTAAAACGAAACGAAGAAAAACATCATGACAAATATTTAAATTAAGGTAAATCTTTACGTTTGTCTAGAATGTAGAATATGATCAAAAGCGTATTTATTTTTGTATGCTATTGCTATTTTTCATCATCTTTATCACTTCCAAATATCTAGGATTAGAAAATTGCGTTTTTTAAAAACTCGGTCATGTATGTGATGTATTTTAAATATATATATACATATAAATATATCACATGGCCGAGTTTCACAAAATAATGTTAGTTCCTCAGAGCATACATGTCATCAGTGACTTATCGCTACTTTCTCCTTATTATCAATCACATGCAAGCGGTAATGTGTTTATCGAACCGCAATAAAACAACAGTAATTTATATATATTTTTTATATGTGCAAATATAAATTAACTTGCAAGTATCTGGAGGTTTTAAATTTAGGATATAGTAAAAATCTTGTAATTTTAAAATTGTCTCTAGAAAGTAACAAATTATCTACTTTTGTAAAGATTCAGTTTAGGATTATTTTCTTAAAACAGTTACAGTTAAATGCATTATTATTTATAAAAAATTATTTAAGCGCAAGTCATATATTTAATGGAAACAGTGAAATATTTTTAGAAACATTCTTTGCATTCTTTCTAGGTTCAGAATTCGTTTTGTATATTTTGCATTAATTTTAAAACAATTGAGAATTTTGTGTACATGTTTTCAGACAAAATGTAACAAAACATATCAGTTTTATCTTAATATGTAACAGCGAACACAGACTCTCTCACATTTTATCCATCCGTCTTGATTTAGTGATGACCGCCACCTTTAACCACCATAAACTTTGATTTCATCTCTCCAACTTCTTCTGAACGACAACTTCTCTTTTATTCTCTAGGAAACCATTAACTCTTATTCACATCTCAATAACTTCCACATTTCAGCTCAGTTTTGTTTTAGATAGGCAAATTTTGTTTCATCTGAGATGTCTTTATTTTATGATTCAGTCTCTTAAGACTGTTTCTAGCATGAACTTTCCCAATTTTGATCTTAAACATTATTTTATTGCAATGACTATATTTTTATGTAAATGAATATTATAATACATCATATTCACATTTAAAGATTTTCTTTTTTCTTATATTCATTGATATGTTTTCAACCATGTAATATTAAAGTCTGGAAATCCTTTATTATCTTCAATTGCCGGTTTATTGATTTATTTTGATGGTTTGTCTGAGAAGGTTATTTTTTCCTATGAATGAAAAAAATCTTTTGACATGCTCATTCTTCATCATATGGCTTGACTTTATGTGAACGTAGATTACATATGACGTTGTTTTCTGCTTTTAGTTATTATTACTATTATTGAAATAATTTCTTTATTATTGTTTAAACTTTCAAGAACGCTTTGATAAATATTAATTTATTAAATTTAAAGAATACATTTATTTTTGAATGCTGCATTTGAACTATTATGCATAAATGATAATTTATTCTTTGTAAAATATAATTTGTGCGAACATGAAAGAGTTTTTTAATAAATATTTTGTTTATCAATTCAGTTTATTTGAGTTTTCTTTATTCATGAAGAACAAAACAGAGTTTGGCATTCATTGGAAATTTCAGCAATAATAAGCTTAAAGGATAAAAATCATTAATTATGAAACGTTAAATAGAATGAATTCTTGATTTGCAAACTCTTTATCAGTACATTTCATAATTTTTATAATTAAAAAATTTTTTAATCTAAATGTAGATTAATAGTTTTCATTCTATATAGTAAAAAAAATTAATGAATTATATTCTGGAAAAATTAGTTATAGCGTTAAAGTAATATGACAGATTTGCTTGAATATTAAACATTTTTTTTTAATATAGGACTTGTTTTTAATAATATAAATTTCATCTATTTTTATGAAATTATATATATATATATAAAATGAAATAAATAATTTTTATCTTATGATCATTTTTGTAATATAAAAATTGAAGGAATAGACTTCATAATAATGTTATGACCTATATACGAGTAAATATGAAGTTTTATCATGGTATATTGAAAATAAATGTGTTTTAACATTAAGCTTTTGTGTTGATAACTAGACTAGATTAAATAAGGTTGCAATTGTTTATAAAAACGAAATTCAATTGTATGCTTCTATTATATAAACATTTTTCTTTACTTTTATTGTTTTCATTTCTTTGAAGATTTTTTTTATTATTTCTTCAATGTATATTATAGGTTTTTTTTTCCTTTCTTATCCAGACAGCTGTTTGATAAGGTCATTCTATTATCTTTTATTTTGAAAACTTTAGAATAGAATTTTTTTGATATATTTCCAATTCTTTTCGATGTATTAGATTAATCTTTGTTCATTTTAATGCAGAGGTATATATATCTATCTTTCTTTTTTTTACTTATTATTCTATATATTTATTCTTTATAAATTTATTATTTCTAAATGACAACTTTAATTTTATCTACATCATATTATTATTTTTGATTTTTTTATGCACTTTATTAAATTAAATAATTTATTTACTTTAACATTTAATGTGTTTTCTTATTTAATTTCTTGATTAGAACATCGGTGCTTGTTATTAATTTTAAATCATTTGGAATTTAACTTTATTAAAAATAAAAATATATATATATTTTAAACTTTTCTCTGATTAGAAAATCTTATCGTTTAATAATATAATAAAATATTTTTAATTTTTAAAGAAAATATAATTCACGAATCCTTATCTCTTGAGTTTTGTCTTAATAAATGTTTCCAGTTATCAATCTTGAAGATATATATATCCCCATTATAAATAAATATAAAATTATTATATTTATTCTTGAGATTGTTCATAATGATTCTAGCTTGCCACTTTTAAATATTTATAGTTATTATCAACATATGTACGTGTTTATAGTTAAGTTCTACAGAATTCAATCAGAATAATGGCATTCATGTTTCTTTAATTATTTTAACAAAATTTATAACTTAGTCAGAAAATTTGTAGTACAGTACTATATTTACAAAATACAATAATCTCTTTATACATATGAGTAAAGTTAGCTTTAATTCATAATAGTAGATTATATTAATTGATGTTTATTTTTAAGTTTAAATGTTTTGAATATAAAGTGAGATAAACAAAGTATAGAGTTACTTTTTAATTTCCTTTTATCTGAGAATAATAGCTTATTCTGTTAATAAATAAACAATATAATTTTCATTCTTATTAATATATATATCTAAGATATATATGAAGTTTACTCAAAAACAAGTGGCAGACTTTTTTTATTATACCGAAACTGGACACGCTAGTGTATTGTTTTGTAAATACATACTGTATGTAAATAGGCATGTTGTAACTTGGCGAAACATGTCCGAAGTCACTGCGTTATTTCAGTACCCGCATTGCTTTGATGAATAAATACGAAGTTTGGAGGTGTGGTCTTTACAAATTCGTTTCATAAGGTCAAACAATCAACTACGCATTCTACAAAGATCTTTGAATAAATTGAGAGAATAAATTAGTGGAAAAATGCCCAAAACAGTGGCAAAATATATTGTGGTTCTTGTATCATGACAACACGCCAGCTCATTTAGTTCTTTCAACACCCGAGTTTCTGGCTCGAAAGATTATCACAATCGTATCTCTTCAATTCTATTTACTATACTTTGCTTCCTGTGAATTCTTTTTATTTCCAAAGCTAAATCTGTACTTGAAAGATTTCAAGATGTAAATGAAATTAAACATGATACAATAGAGTAAAATGAAAGCTATTCCTTTAAAACAGTTCCAAAGATGCTTCCAAAAGTGGGGAAAACACTGGGAACACTATTTTGAATCAGGAGGAAAATATTTTGAAAGAGATATATTAAACCATAATTCATAAACGTTTCTAAATATTTTAAATAAATTTTGTCTTAGAACTTTTCAAACAGATCTCGTATATATTTATTAATTTTAATTCGAAATTATAATCAGCTTATCTTAAAACTATATTTTATAAACAACTGAAAATATAAATTTCACATTTTCAAAATTTTTAATTAACCATTGACAAAAATTTTTCTAAATTGATTAATCTGTATACTGGTAAATGGATTTAAACAAAAATTTTATTTATTGTTAATAACAGCATATAGTATATCAATATATTTCAAATCGTAGCAATTGTTTCAATCTGTCATCTTGAAATAAACTGTCGGCTAATTAAAAATATTTTTAACTGAATTATCAAAGTTTTTTTAATTAATTATGATGAAAGTTTGGTATCAAAATAAACCAAATATATTTTTTCATCTTGAAAAATGGAAAGAGAGAGAGAGAGAGAGAGAGATTATAATTCTAGAAATTTCATTTAAATTTTCTTCGCTTTTATAATGCTATTTGTAGCAATATAAATTTTACTTCATTCAATATATTTAATTCAATGTTTCAATATTTCTGAAATGTTTATTTCGAATTAGTTCTGCTCATATTTCTTTATCAAATGCATTTATTAACATTTTAACTTTATTGCAATATGTCTGACATTTATTTTATGTGCTATGTATTATTATCAATTTATTATTTATATATTTATTATATACAATATACATGAAAAAAATCATATTTATAGCTTACAGGCCCTATACCAATGATTGTATTATGTTGTATTATTTTATTTTACAATGTTTTCTTTATTTATTTATTCTGATTGATTAGTTTATAAAAAACAAAGAATATGCCCATTATTTTTCGCTAAAACTTATAAAGCAGATTATTCCACAATTTGACAAAAAATAATTTTCTAGAATAAAAAAGTAATTATTGAAACATGCTATTGTTAATCATTAAATAATAACAGAAAGGTAATATATATGAAAATTATATATAAGCTTATATAAATTGCTTTATTATTGATGGTATATTGAAATTTAATTTTCACTGTGAAACTGTAATTTGCTTTAATTGCAATTATTATAAGCAATTTTCATTAAATGAATGCAAAGTCATTATAAACCTGTATTTATTCTAGCGTCAAATCTTCATTTCACTTTAAAGTGTTTCATCATTAATAACTATTCGAAGTTAAATTTCACGATCTTAAAGTGCCACACGATATAATAATCATTGCATAGTAAGAGATTAACTGCATTTTCATTTGATATGGATATATCTTATAGTATACAATGTATGTCAGAATAATAATCCAAATTTGTCTGTAAAATTAGAATATATATCGAGTAAACAATATAATATAATACAGTCATTATTTTATGATCATTTTAAATTATCAATTGTTAGTTTGTTTACTATTTGTTAGGATTTTGAATTAATTTTTCATGATAGAAGCCTTTCAATTCTACTTTTATTTTGATCAAATTTTTCATGACTATTAAGAATAATTAATAATTTATGGTATATTATTATATATTTAGGACGTTTTCTGCATAATTAAAATCATTTAGTAATCAATTTATAATTTTTTTTTTTCAGAAATTATTTAGAAGTATTCGAATTTTTAAAATTTAGATTTAAAATCATAAAATATATTCACTTAAATCCTTTTGTTAGTATAATATTTATGTATTTTTGTTTAAACAATGAACTAAAATAAAAAATGAAAACCTGGATAAACAAATGGATTTTATTATTTATTTATTTATTTCTACCTGTTTATATGTATATACTGTATATATAAAATAGAAAAATATATATAGAATTTTTAGTAAAATATTTTATATATTATATAATGGATATTTTCTGTATTATATATGTATATAATATAGAAAATATCCATTATTTAATATATAAAATATTTTACTAAAAATCTCAAATAATTAATTTAAAAATTTCGAATAATTTGAAGTATTAAAAAAATTTTCTTCTTTTTTCACATAATTATTTGATCTTATAAAATAAATTAGAATAATATAAATATCTTACTGCATCAGAATACAAAATTTTAAATTATTATGCATTTACTTAAAATTCCAAAACCGATGATACTGAAACTGTTTTGATATCAAAACTATTGAGATCATAAAATGTCTAATCGTTGTAATGCAGACAGAAATTCAGGATGAAAAAAAGAAGATAACTTAATAATGTAAACATAAATCTATACTGTTAATAAAAACACCATTAATGAAACTTTAAGAGCTTTGATAGAGACGTTTGCTTTATAGTAAACAAAGAGCAAGCACGTTCAACTTGAACGGTTAATCGAAGAGTTTGGAATTTCTGTTTCAGCTATATTATTTACGTTAAAAAACTTTCTTTTTAAATTTAAAAAGAAAGTTTTTTTTATATTAGCTAATTATTACCGTATTTTCTGATAGATAACAAACGTATTTTTAAAATAGAAATAAAAAGAAAATATAGAAAATTGTTAAAAAAATATTATTGCCTGGCTGAGTGCTGCATTATCACCAAGAAACTAAAGTATTTTCATTAATATTTTTAGAATAAAAATAAATATATATTTTTTTTCTTCACATATTTTCTTTAAATTAAAAATTTATTATGTTTTAACAGAAAAATATTTATACAAAACAATAATTTATATTCTGCGAATGTTGCTTTGATTATGCATATACAATACATCAAACCGAAATAATACTTTATCTATACTATTCATATATTTTTTAAAAAAAGAATTACTTATTTAAACCAATACTAATATAAAAGTTAAGCTATTTTTGTCAAGAATATAGAATTAAATTTTTTATATACTTTAAGTTACGAATGAAAAAAGTTTATATCAAAGCATAAGACATGTTATTTGGCACAGATAATTTTTTTAAATTATCGGATTTTTTATTGTGTTTTGATCAAAGAAAGAATAGCTATTCATCTGTAAAAGTCCATATTGACGTCATCCTGATGGCAATCTACCATTGGCTTTGTAAGGTTGCCATAGATGAATTAAGAAACTAAAGTAATACAGCAGGTGATAGATGAAACCATTGATCAGGACACAGTGACAGTAAGTTACCACGAAGATCTATCATACTCAACATGTACTTTGTTAGAAACGTCTTTCAGTTGCTTGTGATGTGTTAACGACTATCATCTATCTTAGAATGAAAACTTCTCATTGATCCCTGTTCAGGTAAGAAAACGTCAAAAAGATGCAATAAAAAATTATGACTTTAAATATAACTTGTTGTAAATCATACACAATGAAAATTTTTTCCCTATTCTAAGTTCCAAAAAATTATATCAATCTAATTTATTTCAAAATTTATAAAATTCCATAGTTATGAAACTATAGCTAACCTTTAAGTATATAAGGAATCAATTAAATTTTTCTATGAATTAAATTATGAATGGATAAGTTTTGAATAAATTCAATATACATTAAATGTATGGGAATTTTTATTGCATTATTTATCTTATTATACAATATATAGCTTGAGAATGGAACACTTGATGTAACAAAACTACAAAAAGCTCTTCACCTTGAATAGCAGTCCATTACGGTGGTTTTCTCTAGCGTTCTTTCCTCGTCTTTTCTGTGATCGATTACAAAGGATCGCTTTCTTTACTGCTTCCTTCTAACTTATCCAGTCTGCCTTATCCAGCACACAACTATCCAATGACTTTCCTCATCTGGTCAGTGAATGCGCCTCTCTACACGTGTCTCCAGACTGACCTGAGTGCACTGAGCTATCAAAGCCTTCGAATCGAAAAATGCGTGGGATTATAGGTTTCCTTTACATTTCCTGAAGTCTCAGCTGAACCCCTTGGGCATCATCCTGAAAATTTATCGTCAATGCAATCAGGAGGTCGAGTCACGGAGAATGTAGCAGATAACGCACAATTTCTATAACACAGGTTTCAACAGTTTTGTTTCGATTTTCCCACCTTTTAGTTTTGAACTTTTTACTAAGAATGATTTCAAAAAAGAAAAAAAATTGCTAAAAATTTTTTTCTATAATGCATGCATTTCCTTTTTTTTTATCGATGAAAACAAGTAAAAGTACTTGGATTTGTTTATTTTATATAGTGTAATTGTGTGTAAAAGTTAAAATTTTTATTTTATAAGTCGCATAAACTAATAAATATTAAAATTTTCAAACCTCTTTTGCATAATCAATACATTCCACAAATAAGAATAATTTTATTTACTACATTAAAATAATTTTCTATTGGGAATAACTTAATAATTTGAACATATGTTTACTTCTATTTGAATAAATTTTAAAATACCAAAATAAAATTTCTGTTTGAAATTTTATATAAATATATATATTTTTTTTCTGTGTTGATAAATTTTATCAGTTTAGCAGTTTGCGTGCAAAAACTTTTATCTACGTTCAGCAAAACTGTAGTAAGTCTTACTAACTTTTTTAATTTCTATTTAACGCTAGAGATTCATTACTATTTCCTTTAATCAGGAAACTCTCTATACCTTTATTTTCTCTTATTTGAGATCACAATCGAAGTCCTTTAATGCTTTATTCAATAGTTTCTCTTGAACTGACAAATAGACTAATTGCACTCCACTTAAACATAAGGGAATTAATCCAAAATGAAATATATTTCTAGTATTTCATTAAATAGTTGTTGAATTTTACAATTAAATTCGAGAGATATAAAATTTCACCTATTTTGATTCGCTAAAGCAATTGATTAAAAAAATAATAAATTTAATTTTTGTTTCAACTGAACTGCATAATTCAAATTATTCTATATGAGTGAATAGTAATTAGTTCGTTTATGCTTAATATCAAAAAATATACTCGAATAATATTAAAAAAAAAAACATATTGATTTTTTGAAATTATAAAAATATATATTTTTATAATTTTAAGAAACATTAAATTGCTGAAATCTTTTACTGAAGAATTCAAAAATTATTTAATAAAATTATCTGATAATCATTAAAAGTATTTAAATCAATTTATTTTATTTTTAAAATTTATTTTATAAATTATTAAAAGATAATATTCCACAAATGCAGAAGTTTTAAACATTTTAATTACTTTGCAAATATTTTAATGTTATTTAAGTATATAAATATTGTAATCATTTAAGTTAAAATTATAATAAATTCATTCATATTTAATTTATACTATTAACGTACAATTTTATTATCAATATAATTATTACGATTATTAATATAATATTTTAGATGATAACTTTTATTTTTAAATTCTATATATTTTATTTCGAAGTTATAGTTATGTACATGTTTAATTATGGATATTAATAACGTTTTGAAATTTCTCTTCACTAACAAAGATTGCTAAATAATTTACAATGTAAACAAGTATAATTTTAAAGTTGTTGCATATTTAAGGATTTATTTTATTTAAAATGTTTAAGTGCCTCTTGAGATAGATTTATAGCTAAATTCTTCTTACCATCTTGAGAATATCTCGTAAAATTCTAATAGCTACAAATTTTAATTCTTATACCTTTTAATGACAAACTTTTATTTGAATGTAATTAACATATTAATATAATTTTGCATTGAAACCAATCTCTATTTCCAGTAGCCAAGTTTTCGGGAATATTACAATTATGTTATTCTCATGTGGGTAGGAAAGCAAGAATAATGTTCATTACTATGAGCTAATTGTTGGTAAGTGTATTTTAGGGTCAATTCAGTCACTCTAGTGAATACACAGTGTTATTTGGGCTTACCGAGGTGATATGAATCCATTTATGATGTAAAGTTTGACTAGAGTCATTGTCTCCACACCTCGTTACATTCTTGCGGTTTTCCAATGTTCTAATTTTCTTAATATCTGTAAAGTTATTCTGCTTATTACATTACTTAGTTCGTCATGTGATTTAATGGATTAAGTAGAAACTTTAATATTGTTCTAATTTCGTATTTAACTTTACGGAAGGAGTTTTCGTCAAGTTACAAATCATTTATGTGTACTGTATTTTAATATAAAGTAAGTTCCTTATTTATAAATTAATGACTATTATAGCTCTTATATAATTAATTCTAGGTAGGAAAAAATACTCTAAATTGCTTAATTTTATCAATTGAATGAGATAATTGCATTTTATAGTCGTTAACAATATTCATTGAACCATTCGTATTCAGTATAACATAATTTAATAATGCGCTTTAGTAAAAAGTTCTTATTAATGCACAGTCATTATTGGATTATAGCTATTTTGGAAGCAGTTTTTATTTAATAATTGTATTTATAACACTAAATAGCATTTTTGAATTTTTAAATAAATAAATCAATTTGCACTGTTATAAATTATATATATATATATATATATATATATAGAATATATTAAAAAATTGTTTAAGTTTATTATAATTATTCAAGATTTGGTTAATATATTTTAGAAAGATAAACTTGAGAAATATTTTTAAAATTCTTAATATTATCGAATAAAAATTTATGAAATATTAATATTTTCAAAACATCTTTAAAAAACATATAAAATAAAATCTTATTTAGTTTCGAAAATAATTTCTAGGAAAAAAAATATGTCTTGCTGTAATAAATTTATATTTATTTAATTATTGATTTATCATATAAAATCGCTGTAAAAATAAAGAAGTATGAAGTTTTAAAAAATAAAATGAAGATATATTATCAATTAGGAAATCAAGTTTAAAAATTTTATATGTGGTTTATGTTATTCATTATACTCTTCAGTTTCTTAGAGAGTTTTTTGAATCATGTTATTAAAAATAAATTATTAACTTTAAATCTTAACTTTTTTTTTTTTTTTTTACTTTCAAATACTTTTCATTTAAAATCTTAAGAAGTTATTATATTTACACTACTAGGAATGCGAACAGTTAATAAAATATGTATATCACAAAAATTTGCAATTCTCAACGTGAATGGTCTCAATGATTTTTTTTACTTCAGACTGAAACATCTCATGTGTTATTGAACTAAAATCTCGTCGAATGGCATCTTTTAGATCAATAAGTGTTTGTGGGTTTGTAGATAGAGTTTACTTTACAGATAGCTTTATACTTAATATCCTGCAAAGTCTAGTGATCTGAAGTACCAAGTAGTATTGAGATATGGATATGTTATTAACCGTCTATATTCCTAAGAATATATGATTTTAACTTGTCTAAATTTGAAATAAATTTTTAAAGATTCAAACTGAATAATTTTTTTAATAATTTCCGCATATATTATTATTATTTAAAGTGTTTTTTTTTATTTTTTAATTTCTGAAATAGGAAATAGGAAAGGAAAACAAGTTAAGAAAATAATTTAATTTAAAACTGAAGTTATCTTTGCTTTTTTTATTTAAAAACTAAATATCAGTTTTTATTTAATTTTTTATTATATTATTTTTAATTATACATATTCTATCATCAGAAATTTTAAATGATTATATATTTAAAAAAAATCTATTATATATTCTCCAGTAATTAAGTAATCCATATTACTTTCATGCATACAGTATATAAATCTTAAGATTATTTCATCCAATATTTCATTAAAAGAATTTCGTTCAAATGATTTGTTTGTAATAAGTTATATTTTTAGAAATTTAATTAGAAATTTTCTTGCTTTATAGCTTCTGTAGATTATTTTCTGAAGGCCAATGTAATTTCGTACAATATTGCATTGTATATAAAAGATTTCCATATCAAGAGATGCAAAGAAAAGATTTAAAAATTTTAGTATATATTCATAAAGAGAGAATTTCGTCCTGATAGAAAAATAACTAGAATATATACAGTAATTAAAAAGAAGTAGAGTATTGATGCTTTGAATTATTATTATTAGGCTAATTTCAAAAGGAAAGTGAAGCTTATAATACCACCATGCTTTCAATGTGCTTCCACTAATAATTATCCAACAAATTAATATATTTTCATTAAATTTGTATGGTGAAGTTCTTTCATTAAAGATTATCTCGTTGCAGCTTTATTTAACCTTCTATTTTCACATTTAAAAATGGCGACCGTTCAAAATTTTCAGATACTTTCTTAATATGTGCTAAATTATTCACTGGATTTTTATGAAATTTATCGAGAAAGTTAAATGATTGACGTGATCCCAATGACACATCAATTAACCATTTATCTTCAACTTTTAAAAATGACAGATATTCAGACTTTAAAGGTTTCTCCTTAACAACATTTGAACTATTTGAATGGATTTTTATCTATATACATTATTAATTTAGCAGAGTGATCATGTTATTAAATTCGAATTTTAAGTAAAATTAATTAACATAGAGATTCATCCTTTTGAAAGTGGCGAAGTTTCATAATTTTTAACGTTTTTTTGTGATAATTATGCAACTATTTGACAGATTTTTATGATATTTAATAAAAAGATTTTACCATTGAAAAATTAATATTGTGGCATGCAATTATTCAAAATAAAAAACACGTTTGAAAAATAGACGATTAGTTTCTTTCCAGAATTGCTTATTTTGAATCAACGCGAACTTTTATGCATTATTTTACAGATTTATTTATGATTTAATATTTAAAAAATCTATAGAAATAATCAAACATTTTTTGAATTTGAATAAATAGCCTATTGAATATTTTGAATAAGCAATTTTATGATCATCATTGAATTGCTATTTATTCATAACTTAATATAAAACAAAAATTTAAGATTTTATGCAAATAATATTGTAAACATTGGACTTATATATAAACTTTTGTATATATTTTTTTGTAAATATAAAAAAAATAAATGCGTTTACATTAACGACCTGAAAATCTTTTCGGTAATTTATTCAAATATTATAGAATAATTCAAAATTATAGAGTGCTTATATGAAAATAAATATATATAATATATGATAACTTTATTAAATATTATAATAAATGAAAAACAGTACTATCCATTTCATTATTTTTTTAATATTAAATGAAAAAATTTTGATCATTTACTAATTATAAAATTTATCTAATCCTAAATTTAAGATGATAATCCAGTGACATACAATGACAATAAAAAATTCGAAGTATATATAGAATACCACTGCTTTATAAAATCAACAGAAGATATTAGATTTTTAATCAAATTAAATTTTTTAAGTTAAAACTGGATATTAGTAACTAATGAAAGAATCATTCATTTAATATAAAAAATAATGAAACAGCTGGTTATTTTTAATTTTGCATCTACTGTACCACTGCAATCTAATCCATTGTTTACAAAGAGATTTTCAATTTTTTTTTTTTACTTAGAAAATAATATTCGAGTAAAATATAAAAAGAAGAATTATCTAATTAACTAACTTTACGAAAAATTTCCGATGAATAGATTTATTTCTTATTAGAATTCGAATAAAATTTAAATCAATGAATTTAGTTTAAGTGTACTTCAGAATGATGATAAATTTATATGTATTTTGTGAGATCTAAGAAACTTCTCTGATTTTCATTGTAAGAAAAGCAAGGTTTGATATAAACAATATATTAATTATTTTTTATTTTAATATCAGTAGTAAATCAATTTATTAAAAGTATACGATAAAAGAATTTATAAAAAAATACTTAATTTTCTCTTAATTCTCAAAAGCTATGAATTTTATCCAAAATGAAAGGCTTTATTTTCTTCTAAATATTAATGTGAAATAAGATGCTTGAGTTCAAGGACAAACATTATATCATGATGAAACAAAATTTGACGTGGTTAATTTAGATAATGGTTCTCAAGTTTACAGCAAAAAAAAAAAAATATGTATTGTTACCAAAATAGCGAATTTAATATTTAATAAAATACTTATAAAACTCTCATGGTACAATTTAAACTCTTCTGATATTGATATTAAAATACAATCGATTTAATCAGATTTTTATGAAAAAATATCTTGATGTTGACTACAAAAGAACGAAAGAATGCTGATAATCTTATTGATCACATGTTTAATCATTAAAAATTCTATTCAATTTTTATACAATATAATCTGGTGAATTACTTACAGCAATACCTTAAAAATATTTTTTAACTTGCTGAAAATAATTTAATATTAAGTAATTAATGGATGAGATCATAATTCTAGGAGTTAATAAAGAAAATTATCATTAAGCCATTTCAATAAAAATCTTTCGATGATGTTAATCAACAATCATAGAACATCTAATAGAATTTTAAAAATATCTTTAAATATTAAACAAATGTTATAAATCATTACTGTAATGAGTAGCCTACAATTAAGAATAATTTGGTTACAAATAATAAATAACTACTATAAATTTTGAATTCTTTATTTTTTGTGTCTAAATTTAAAATATTAAATTCGTTGAAACAATTAAATGGGATGATTTTAAATTAATTTTGACTCATAACTTAACTTTTCTACGATATACTCAATGTATAAATACGTTTAAGTATAATATGTTTATATATAAATATATGGTAGAAAAGTTAATTTGAGTTAAAGCTAATATTAATAATTGGAAAATAAAAATACAGTTTAGTAACAACATTTTTTCAATATTTTTGAGTTGTATTTAAAACAATTTCTGTCAATTAATCATAAATAATACTGTAAAAAAACTTTATCGTGCAACTATTTGTTTTTATAATACTTTATTTCAATGAAATAAAATAAAAAAATTCATCCCCAATAATAACAATTCGTACTGCTAGTTTCAAATTCCTTAAATCATTTCCGAAACAAAATATATATTTGTGTAAAACTTGTCCAAATCATCACATCACTTCATAGAGTTTCTAAAATCGTTACTTTGATGTTTGCATTCGGTAATTTTTTTCTGTATTGGAAACATTTCAAGTAACTAAATGAATTAGATTGTGATCCATCGATTAAACCGTGTTTCTCTCAACTATCTAATCTTTCATCCAACCAAGAGTTTCCGACTCATTTTACTGGTCCTTTTCCTGAAGAGATTTTCTACTACGAATCATTTGATGTCGACTAGAAGCTTCATTATGAAACTTCTACATATCGGTTGATTTGCAGTGTCTTTTGTTTACTTCAATGAAATCGGCTTTTGACTGTATCTTGTCATCTTGTCTTTACATCTTTAATTCATCTTAAAATTCAAATGAGAGATAATCGAATGAAACAAGAATAAGTTTTTGATATCATTAATTTGTCACTAATTATCAATCAATTAATAGATGAATCAGAATTAAAATCATTAATTTATTATGAGATTTTAAGATTAATGCATGAATTTATATAATAATTTCTGATAAAAAAAAATATCAGATCTGAGAAAAACATCCGAATATAAGACGAGCAATCAAATGTTTAAAAAGCATTGACATTTTTATTTGGAATTACTTTATTATCATCTTATTATATAATTATTTCAGATGATCATTGATTATTGAACCATGTCTATATACTAAGTTGGAAAAATATGAAAATAAATTATTACTCGTCTTTTGTGTTAGTCAGTATTTATATCTTCAGTTCAAGTAAACTATAAAATATTATTCGGAAAAGACACTAAGAAAAACATGAAAATGAGAAAGGATTTCTAATAATAGCATCCGAGTTCTTATATCAGTAAAAAGTAGCTTTATCTTTGTATATTTTCACAATTTTTGCATAAATATTCTCGCAATCTGCAATAATTTCGGTAATAAGAATGCAAAAAATAAAAATATTTGTAAAAATATCATGTTTATGCATCGGAAAACTAATCCATTTTTATTAAAAAGCGCTTTACGATATACCATCAGATACAAGAGGTACAATAAATAATACCGATCCACAATATTTTTATTTCTAATCATCATTCAATTATAATTATATCTTAAACATAAAAGATTACTTAATATGATTACCGAATTGAAGTTGTTGCAGAAAGTATAGAAATAAATAAAAGAATTGGAATAAATTATAATATTTTCGTTACTATTGTTAAGATAAAATAAATACTGTACTGTATTTAATTAAACATTCGTAAATCTTAATAATTTTATTCTATTGAACAAATAAAATCTTTTATCTAATCATATTCTTTACTGTTATCACATAAATATTTAGAATTATATGATGATTTATCACATAAATTATGACATGAATTATACATTATATAATACATAAATAGTATATTGTATGTTATATATTACGTGTTATCACATAAATATAAAATTACATAAGGGAATACATTTAGCTTCTAGGTTAAAGATACAACTTCAGTTGAACCTTAAGAATCTTTAACAGAAAAAAGTTAAAGAATTTATGCATTGTTTTCCTTCATGCAAAATATCATAAAATATAAAATTCCATTTTGATAATAGTATTTGGAAAAACATCACATGACAATATTTTTATATACACAATAGATAGAATACTTATTTTTGCTTCTAGTCATAGATTTGATAAATAATAATTTTTGAGTAAGCATAACATTCTTCCTTATTTTTTCATCCTTCTTTTGTTTTTTTTTTTTCCATTTCTGTTAAAAGGAAATTTAATTGATTAATTAACAATAATGGATTACTTATTAAATATTTGTTTTACAAAACTAAAACATTAATAATATTTTCATAATAGAATTTTTCTTTCTGTTGATTTTCTTTTAAAAATGTATATTTGAATTTAGCATTACATTACTTTTTTGTTTGATACTTTTTAATTATTTTATGAAGTAATAAAAAGATTATTAAATATTGTAAAGTAATCGTTATTTCGACGTATTTTTTTATACATTGAATTCACGATGATATTTTTTTCATAATTATTATTATTTTATTAAAACGTTATTAAGTTTAAAGGTAAAATAATAATTAAGAGAAATGGAAATCAAATACAGTAATACAATAGAAGAAGACAAAATAATTAAAAAATAAAAGTTCTCATAATTCAATCGTTGAGTTACAACTGAAAAATTGGAATTTGAAGCACGGAGATACTTCTATAATTGGAGAGTAATTAAAAATACAATATGACCATTTATACTATTTAATGGTCGATACTAATAGATAAATTATTATATATATATTTTATAAAATATATATAAAATATCATTTCTCCTTTCAATAATATATATTTATTGAGTGTAAGTCGTGCATTAAGAGAGAATGATAATATTTAAGATTAATTAATAGATACGATTGGTGAATTCATGGAGAAATCAGTGTTTATATCAAGAACTATATGAAGAATTTTAAAGATGGGCTAAATCTTGAAGATAAAGAGAATTTTTAATCCGATTGATTAGAACAGGAAATAGATTAAGATAGGTTGATTTATTATCAAAAATAAAATAAAAAAAGACAATGATTGAGAATGAAAATGATGCTACTATACTAATTTAAACCTTTTTTTTTTTTGTAATATTTAGAGCGAAATAGAATATTAATGGAGATTGCATTTTTAACAAAAGAAATCTCAAAAAAGGAATTTGGAAGAGAATTGTAAGACACTTTGTAAAATAGCAATCTTTAAATGAGTAAGGTGAAATTTAAATATAGTCAGGAACAGTTTTTTCTATTCTTAGTAAAAGTTTAAGAAAACAATTTTATATGGATTTTAGATTGAGAATTTGTATCACAAATAGAAATTTACTTTAAATTTGAAGAATTAAGAAAATTTATCGTAAAGATATATTGTGATCAAAAAAAGTGGCATTCCATTTATTCCAAGTGATTTAAAATTGAATTTGGCATAAGCTTCATTTCTTTACCAGATTTTCTTTGTGAATTTGAATTTTATGTTATTAAAGATATGTATGGAGTGTCGTTGCTACGATGTTTTCAACATATATTCAGCTATTGTCATGCTATATAGATTTCACAGCATTACTGTTTTCATTTTATTAGAAAATCTCATTACATTAAAATTTTATTATAATTAAAGTCACAAAAGAACACATTTAGAAGAATGGAAGCAAAATAATACAATAAAAGTGAACAAGTTAATAAAATAATAAAAAATAAAAAAGTTACATAATTTATAAAATTTCATTTACATAGAAATGTAACTTGGAAAATTGAAATTTCGGAAAGAAATTTCATTATTAAAATATAGAATGATTGTATATTTTTCATATGGATTTTAATGTCATTTCTCTGGATATATTGTGAAATTTTTCGGATGAAAAATTTGAATTAATATTTAAGTTTAATAATAATAAGTACTCATCAACACAATGCAAATATTAATTTAAAAAAAGATTTTATTGATATGCAATGTAGGCCTATCTATTTCTTTTTAGAATATTATATGAGAATTTGATTTAATAAAAATTCTATGCTTCTCAAAAAAAGTATATACATATTTTTGTTTATAAAATTAAATTATTTTTAAAAATAATTATAAAATAGATTTAATTTTAAAAATTATTATATATTTTTTATTTAATTATAAACATCAAAATTAAAAACAAGTTGAAAACAAGCAAAAAATTCAACAATAATAATATTGTATATTTTTATATATTGGCATAATATATGTGTATACGAAATTAATTCAATTTTTTGGTAAATAAATTATTCAAAACCATTAAAAACCGGTCTGCTAAACGTAATTAGTTTCATTAGATAAATAAGCCACTTAAAAAAAAAAACAATACAAAAACATCATAAATATCATCGATACTACTTATTAATTTTTTATTAATTATTGTTGCAAGTATATTTTATTCATAGCGATATAAAATTCAAAATAAGCAAACAAAATTTATCGTTTTGTTTTTGAAAAATTTTTCATGAATTTTTTACTACAGTTTCACCAAATAATTATTTTAATAATGAATTAACTTTAAAATATTACAAAAAAATTATAGTTTTAAGATGTTGTATCAATTAAATATATAACATTGTGCAAAGTTTTTGATTTTTTTATTCGCCAATTTCATAAAATGCACAAGAATTACACAATATATAAAATATATATATACAGTATTATATATTTAAGATTATTAAGTTTTTATTCTTGTAAATACACTGAAAACTTATTTAGATCTAAATTGCATGTTATAAAAAAATGTTTCTCAATTTTAAATCTCAAATGATAGTAAATATATTTACCGATTTTTATATGAAAAACATCTATAAAATGGCATAATTAGTAATACAAATAATCCAATAAAAGTTATATTTCTCGTTTTAAAATATTCAATAATATTTTAAAACAAGAAATATATTTTGAGACAGATTTTGCAAATATTATGTTGCAAAGTAAGTACATTTGCTATCAATGAACAAAAATCATGATTATATTTGTTAAGTCTCATTGTCCAATATTATTTATTGATTTTTTTTTTTTTGAGATTTTATATATGAATAGAAACAATTCTGTATAAGAAAAAGAAATTAAAAAAAATATATTTTATAATCAATATATTTTCAACGAAGTATTAATTTTTGAAACATTAAAAATTACACTAAATTAGTGTCGAATTTTAATTAGCATTTTTTTCAATATAATTTGAAATAAATAATTAAATTTAAAATTAATTTTTTAATTAAGATTTTTATTAAATATAAAAAAAAAATTAATTTGAAATTTGATTTTTACAGACTTTTCCAAAAGAATAAAATCATTTGCTAATTAAAATATGTTATGAAAAATGCGAAAATTGATACAATCCAGGTGATATCACTTTTGGATTAAATACATTTTATCATTTCTTTGCATTAATTATAAGACAAGCCACAACCACAGTATGAAAATATTTTCAGAGAAATTTTTTTGGACATGAATTTTGATAAAATTTAATCCTCAGAAGTAAATTCTTAAATACAAATTTAAAAAATTCTTAGCGTTTATCATGGAAAAAATCTATTGTATTAATTAAATATTATTCTGTTATATTATTAAACATTAAATATATTTTATAGACTATTTTAACTTTAGAATTCCAGTAAAAGAAAAACTGTTTAAAAGAGAAGTGGCAAGACAATAGAATTTTTTCTTTGCCAATAATGGTTTCGGAGATTATACAACTACGTGTGTAACAATTTAATGAATGATAACCATGAAACCAAAAATTTAAACTAACGACTTTACATTTGAATAATTTGGATATAATTAAGTCTATCTTTTCTGGAAATCCATTAGCTACACACCCATCTTGTCAAGGATCTAATGAACTACAGTAGTTTTGAAATATTCAGATTTTTTTTTATATAATTATTCTTCATACTTAACATACTTAACAAGAAAACAGTCTTGAACAACAATAGATAATTAGGAAAAGAAAAAAAATACTATTTATTTCAATAACATTTATGACCTAACTTAGGTCATTGTAAGTCATTCTGCGTAATATTTATATTATAGCATTTATATTTATAACATCTTTGTCATAGAATTATTTTTCTCTATTTTAACTCTCAGTTATTTATCTGCTGATCAAACGTGCAGTTGGACTATGTCTAGAACGAGTGAAAATGACCTAAGTTAGTTCGAAAACATTATCAGAATAAACTTGCTGTTTTTTCGTATTACCTACTATTACACAAGATTGCTTTCTTTATTTAGGTTTTATTTATTATTTCACAATTACTTTCCTTCTCATGCTCTATGTTATATTTTCGTTCAAAAGATACTTGCTTTTCTCGAAATTGCAAATTTTTAATTCAAAAGGTCTTTGTTTCTCTTTGAAATTGCATTGGAAATAGTTTATGCTAGCGAGCTTCACAAATATTTTATATTATAGAATGAATTTTTTAATTTTAAGCTCCGATTTATTTATATGGTATGTTTTAGTACATTATCAGGTTTGCAATTGATCTGTGTGCTCAGTTTTATTTTTTATTTTAAAAGGTCACTCTTTTTAACAGCATTGTTAATAATAAATATTTTTCATTATAAAATTTTTACAATACATGTTTTAAAATTATTATTATATTATAATATGAAATGTTATATCAGTAGTAGTAATATGTATCACAGTTTTTGAATTTTTACATTTTTCATGAAAGCTAAATTTATGAAAAATATTAAATTATAAGTAATTTAAAATGTCTTCATCATATTTGAAAATAAATATTTTTGATATCATTTTAAATCTACTAATGTATCTTAAATTTCTCTTTAAAGAGTTATATTAGAATTATGCAAAAGTAATTATTCTTGCCAAGAATATTCTTGAAAATCTTTATATTGTACAGTAAAATCTGCAAGTTTCTTAATATAAAAGCTAAATACTGATATTTTAATATTTGAAGAATCAATTGACATGTAAGTCAATTCTTCTAAGGTATTTTGAAACCATAAATTTATTGTATTAATATAAAATATTACGATTTTTATATATACAATATATTTTTATATTTTATATATATATAAAATATATTTATAATATAGTATATAAATAATAGTATAAGTACTGTAGTGTATATATTATATTTTTATATCATATATATAAATCAATGTACATCATTTTATATGAAATAGATCTAATTTTCAATAATATTTTTAAAAATTTATGTTAGTAATTATCTTGTAAATCAAAGATTTCCAACATTTTTCTTCACTTGCCACTTTGGCAAGTTTGGATGAAAGTCTGAGTTTTTAGTGATTAATTTGAAAATAACCAAAAAATTTTGTTATAAGTGCTGTTGAAGTTGTAAATACCGTACATAAAATATTCACAGTTCACCTTAGAGAAACAAGATATTTTTTAAATTACAGACATTTTCATAAATATGAAATTTTTAACAGAAGCACTACAAAATATTTTCATAAATTCTCCATTCGTAGTTCTTATAAATATATTTTTATTCTTTAAGTATAGCAATAGCATTGATGCTTAATAAGGTTAATGCCTTGATGTTATTTTCTAAACTAAGCAATCTTCGTTCCACAGAAACAAACATTCTGCATCACCTTTTCTCTTTTTAGCATAATTCGCTATAAGAAATAACTAATTTATATAAATGTTAACTAATCAAAAAGCAAAAACGTCTTAATTATTGTATTGGTGTGTACTCTGAAATTTTCCTTGTAATAGTTTTTGGAATTCTGTTACTTCCGGACAGTGATCTGAATGTTTTTCTGTTGGTAGATTAAAGAAGTTAATAATAGCTTGGTAAATAGTGCCATGTGTAATTTGGAATTTTAAAATCTTATAAAACTCATTTAAAACGTTAGTGAATGCCTACAATTTCTTCCTTGAGAAAGATGGAAGTGGTACAAGGGCCGCGAGCAATAGGAATTGTAAATCCCTATTGCAAACAATGCATTGATAAAGATGACATTACTAAGAAGAAAATTGAATGCATTATATTAGAACTGCAATTGATGTAAAGGATAGAATTTTTAGAGATCTTAGATATCCATCCTTAATTATTTCATTTGATAATTTAAAGCAAAGTTTATTGATAAAGATTTTGAAAGAAATTTAGTATGAAATGTTTACGTAATAATTACTTTATTGGGAATTTTCTATAATATAAATGTTGAATAATTCATTATGTATGATTAACAGAGGCAGTATTGTAAAATATAAATTTGTTTAGGACTTCATAAATTTTTTAAAATTTATTTGTACTGTAGAAAATAAATAATAAGTGTTAGAACTTCAATCATTTTATCTCAGAATCCAGAAAACTACAAATACATCTAATACATACTCAAGTCAACAAAACTTTTACAGTAGTTAATTTGACAATTGCAATAATTTATATTAAATGTGTTTTTTAAAATTTATTATTATTTTGAACAGATTTATTTAATGAAGAGTTTATTTAATAAATCGGATAAAATCATAAATTATTATTATTTTTTAAATCAAGTATGTTCGAAAGGATTTAGTTAAGGTAATCCTAATTAGTTTAATTAAAATCTTGGTACGTATGAAAATATGAAATAATTTTTTTCAAATTCAAGAAAACATAGCAAATTTCAAAAAATATCAATTGCTTAAACTGTAAAAAATCCAATATTTTCTTTTTTTTTTAAAATTAATTCTGAAAAATTTATATAGCATTATTAAATATTTACGTAACTTATCTACATAAATCAGATATATGAAAATTGCATAAAATTGTTTTAAAACGTTTCGAAGTTCATATATTCACGATATATAAATGAAATTTTATATGATAGATACATAAATTGTATCTTTGTTTATTCTGCAGTCGGAATTGATATAACTCGTTCTAATTTACATCGTTGTTAACAATGGCATGTTCATATTTCACAAACACAATTAATTCGAATAGTGAGATAAAAATCGTATAAACGCATTGAACGTTTTGATAAGTTTATTTGATAAACGTTATTGTTATCAATACTATTATTAATTTCATATTTTAACAAATCAAACATTTATCAAAGATTTTGTCATTATAATTAATATTTTATATTATAGTAGTAGTTTTTTTTCTTTTATTTATGGTATCTTTTTTTATAGTGCATCATACTATTTATAATTAATTTTTTTTTTTTCCTATTCATATTTTACAAAATTGGTTACACAGATTTCTAGAAATGAAGTAGATATGTTTATAAATAAATATAGATATGCTATGATGCTTATAAATATGTATCCATCTGTAATGTAGAGATGATCATGGAATGGTTCTTTTACTAGATAATTTATATACTCATCTGTAAAAATAGTTTATAATTCATAATTTTATCTCTTATCATTTTATTAATAAAACTTTTTATTTATAAATATATGGAAAATAAAATTATAGTGGTTACTGATCATTTTTTCAATAAAATTTGAGAAATTTTTTATTTAGGATTATATTCTTAGTAGTACTTATTTAATTTTTCGGATATGAATAATGCAATTTGAGTAATCTTTTGTTTACTTACATTAATCTCTTATTTTATTATTTTATTTCAGATTTTAATTAATTGAAGAAAACTTTTGCCATTTAATTCATCCTATTCCAAATTCTAATTTATCGTATTCTGAATTATGTAAATGCTATTAAATGATTTTTATTCATCGACTTATTAATTATCACGCAAGTTATATTTTTCTCGATAGATGATCAGTTTATTGAACTTTTTAGATGGATCAAAGTTTGCCATTTTTAGATATCATTTAAAAAAAGAAAATTATTTAACATTATCATCAAAGTTTTCCGAATCCATATTACATTAAGGCCTTTATTTTTAATTATTTTTCCATTAAGCTCTTTATTTTTATAGTCTATAATGGATTTGTTAAAGATATTAAAGAGTAGAAATGCCGCATACAGAACATTAATATTCGGCAATTTAACTGATCAATGCTGCTTAATTCCGCAAATAGTTTAACTATAAATAGTCGATAGCATCGGATATAATCATTTTATTCACACATAAACAGTATTCTGTCAGCGAAAAGTACGAAAAAGTAACGAACTGATGAACTATGAAAATACCGCAATAATCCAAACTATGGTAACTAACTATGAAAATACCGCAGTAATCCCAAAAAAGAAAAAAAAAATTAAAAGCTAATGGAACAACAAGACATAAGCATACTGCTGAATTATTAAATAATTCTAAGCTAGATTTAAAACAGAAAATCGAAATCAACTACAGAAAATCTAATTTTAGAAATGAAATTTCTTGATAAACAAGAAACAGATTGCAAATTTCAATTTGTTTTATTTTATTCTTCTATTGACGGCATCTGTTATTTGAAATTAACTTGAATGCTTGATTAATTTCATGATGAAATGTTAAGCAATCTTGCTAACTCCGATTGAAATTATCCAGTTTCCTGTCTTCCAATAGCTTTCATCTGAATAAATCCGACAAAACGCTTTTGTAACATTATCAACAACTTTGTCAGTTCTAATTTGAATAACGAAAATGCAATGTACTGTTTGTAGAAGCTAATCTGAAATTTAACGATAGGTTTATATGATATTATTCATACAAACTTAATGAATATAGTCTTATATATTTAGTATTTGATTAAGTTTAAAATATTGGATGAAGAGAGAAAGACTTGCACATTGCATGAGAAATTTAATTTGAACAGTGATGCTTTCACTCACATTTTAAAATTTGTAACATTATACAGTATGTATTAAGATTATTTTTAATTAATTTAGTTTCTGGATCAATAGTTTTCTTCTTTTTTTAATTTCTAAAAATGTGCATTGTTTCTTTGAACAGTAATAACCACTAGAGAAATAAGATTATGCAGATGCTGTAAAAAATAGATGAATGTACTATAAAAATGTATGAATTATGCAAATTATTAACTTTATATAATCAAATATAATATTTAAACTTAAATATCTGTTGCTATCTAAAATATTCATGAAACTTCCATGTTTTTGATCTTGGAATTATCGGTTCTATACTGAAAGTAAAATTGCATTTCGCATACTGATACATAGCTTTTATTAACGAACCTATTTTTATTTTCAAACATAAATCTTACAGTTTATGACGATTATGACTTATATAATATACTGTACTTAATAACTGTATAAAACATAAATTTTTATGAGAAGAAATCTGTTGCAAGCTAATCAATTATTGCATGTCTGAACAATTAAATGAAAAAAAAAATCTTTTTTTCTGTTTAAAAACTTTTACATTTTGGATGCTATTTCTTACAGTTTCTCATTTTGTTTCTCTAATGAACATTTTGAATCTGATATAAACAAATTTTGATTAAAATTCGTCTTTTAACTCTTGTATGTAGGCTACGTGGATTCATTTCGAGAGATAACAAACTTATCAATTTTCTTATCGGAAATTTTTCATTTAAATGGGAAAGTCAAGGAAAATGTTCTTACCGAAGTTATATTTTATTACTTCATTGGTAAATCTCCATCGACATCATCATTTTCTCTACATATTCTTAGTAGATCTGACTGAATAGAAACTCTTGATAAAACCAGTTCTAACTATATCTTCCTCAAACATTAAATGCATCATTCTCTTTCAAATATAAATTTTAAAAAAATGTCTATTATTTAATGCTGAAAAAGTTTCAAGTTTCAATTCTTCACTAAAACATTTTTAATATGTTGAATTTCAGATTAAATATTAACATGAAATAACTTCTAAAACTTTCTTCTCATTTTATAATTATTTCATAAAATTAAGTCATTCTTTATGTTAATTAGTTAGCTAATTGCTTATAATTTTTATCTTCAAATATAATAAAAATTTCTCTGTAAACAAAGGAAAACAAAATTTCATAATTCCCTCCGTAAAACTAGTATAGTAACCAAGATGGAGACGTCCTACAAAATAGTTTACTAATTAACTCGTAATAAACGTAAATTTATAAAATTTCTACAATAAGCATATGCTGGAAAATGCAATTTACCCCTCAGTTATTTAATAAAGAGACAAATTAAAATCTTTTAAACCTCATCATATTTTTTTTTATCCATTTATCTTATCAGCTAATTTATTTTAACATTATGCATTACTCAACATTAATTACTAAGAATTTCATCTAAATATTTGATTTTCTCTTTTATAAAGATTGTAACTGTTTTGTGATTTACGTAACTCAAACATTTATTATCTATTAAAACTAACCATTCTTAAATCTTATCAGAAAACAAAAACTTTGATTTCAATTGATAAATCATTAAAATTTTTTTATCTCATAAAATTCTGTCTATAATATCACAGATATTATAGACAGAAATTTATATAATCAAATATAATATTTAAACTTAAATATCTGTTGCTGTCTAAAATATTCATGAAACTTCCATGTAACATTAATATTATGAATCTTTTAATAACTAATTTTGTATTATTTCATAATATAATATGAAATTCTCATAATCATCATTCTATTTATTGGCATAACTACAGTTTTCTGATCCGGAAGAAATTTTTCGAGGTCGCACAACTAAAATAAATTATAAATAATAAAAATAATGTTTTTTTTTTCCAAAATGCACTCTTAAAATTATTTTAATATTTGGCTTAATAAATACATTAGTGAACTTAATTCCACATGCTTTTGTCAATTCATTAGAAACTGTTAGGATGTTAGAAACTGTTAGAAAATAATAAAAGTTACAATACTGCCTTCTTTGATTATTATTTTATTTATACATTTTTTTTTAAAATATTCATGAAGTGGAATATATTTTATAAGTACTGTATGATGATAATTTATAAAGCAGCAAAGAGTTTAATTCTTTTTAGTTCATGAAGCTAAAAATACTATTTTCTATTGCTAGGATATTATTCATCTATGATGGAATTATTTCAGTTTCAGTAAATATTCTCTCACATTTTTTCTGATCATAATTAATTTTTATATATATTTGGAATATTTATTCACTTACATACTTAAGCATATGTATGAATTTACTGATGCATAGCTATATTGGATACAATTTTATTATTATTTTTTTAAATTTATGTTTTCTCTTTATTATCAAACATCTTAACATTTCATATACCTTCCTTAAAAAGAGTTATTTTTCATTTTTTGTGACTAAAATCAGTTATACCACTTAATCTATCTGCCAGACGAACGATTACAACTTTAATTCTGTAGCTATAAAGCTGCAGAAACGTAAGTTATTACATTGAATTTAAATTTTGTTTGGTAAGTTGAACTATATAACGTATTTAAAAATTCAAATTGCCATTTTCTACTACAAGAGCACTTTCTGAACTTTTTATAACTCTGATATATATATATAAATCCTCTACTACAAGACGAGCAAAACATCGTCAGAGTTGATCTCGCTTTCCTAATGCAAAATTCATGCTTACTTTTTTATGTCTACGAAAACTTTATATTAAGATAATTCCCAAGGTTCAAACGTGTTCATTAGTAAAAGTTATTCAGCTCGTTTACCGCTTCCGTTTTTATTTTCAATTAGTTTACAAATTGTTAACGTTTGTTAATTTCATATCCATCGTAGTTAAATTAACCAATTTATTTTAAATAAACTCTATCAGTTGTTAGATTCTCATTAAATATAAATAAGGATTATATAAGTTTAAAGAAAAGACCATAACGAAGTAAACCGAAGTGATCATAAATGTTTCTGTGTTCAATTGAATTTGTGATCTTCGAAATAAACCTTTGACGGGTAATATAAATCACATAAAAGAGAAGTACAATCCACCTTTATCAGATTTAACTCGAGAAGTATTTTCAAAATATTTCACAGATTTTTCTTGAGATACGCCACTTCCAATGTTCGCCATACCAACTCCAGAATTTGAAATTTTCTATCTAAAACACATAAAATGCATTATGCTGGATGATTAATCTTTATAAGATATTTTTGACCTTACTACTTAGTAATTTTTCTATTAACGTGACAATTGGATTTGTGTATATGATATTGTGATATTGTGTATACACACATCCAATTATATATTTTCATAATTGAATTAATTTTGTACGATATTTATTTGCATATAATTTATATTTAAAAATATTTATATAAAATAACAATAAAGTTTTGTTTGATAAAAATTTAAAATTGCGTAAATAAATATTTACATTTTATTTAATTAGAAAAATAAAATATTATTTTTTAATTAAATAAAATGTAAATATTTATTTACAAGATCTTAAATTTTTATCAAACAAAACTTTATTGTTATTTTATATAAATATTTTTAAATATAAATTATAAGCAAATAAATATCATACAAAATTAATTCGTTTATATTTATTCACTATAGTTTGTAAACATTTTATTTTTATTATGAAGACAAATTTTATTTATATTTTACAAAAATCTATATTATTAAGGAAAATTTTCATAATTTTATACTGTAATTAATTTATATTATAAAAATTCTCAAGAGTTGTAAGTTTTGTTTTGTTAGCATGATTAACATGACAAATGAATTTAATGAACTAATATTTGTTTATCTTATATAAAAGTAATTTTTTTTTAATTTTATTGCATATGTCAAATATGCGACAAGACATTTGCTAGTATTAATAAACTGAATTTTTTTTTCTTTTTATATACTTGATAAGATGAATATGCATAAGAATTTAACTGCTTAAAATTATTTTTAATACTATGCAGTTTATAGAATAATAAAGTAAGCAGCACTTACAATAAACTATTTATAAAAGTAATGCACTCGTTACATAATTTTATTTTATATTTCCTTTATATTTTACTTTCTGTATTACGTTTATCCTTTGAAAATGCTTTCTAGAAAGGTTATCCATATGTGGCATGACGTATGTCAGAGTAGATAAAAGAAGTAGATCTCAAATTGTTCAAATATTCAGTAACATCAGTATATACCTAAAAATTGTATGAATGTTAACAAAATTTCTTTTACTAAAAAAAATTCCAAACAGAACGTGTAACAGGATAGTCTAAAGTTTAAAGAAAAAAAAAAAACAATTTTTTCGATCTTATAACTTCTACTATGACAGCTTAACTGTGATGTGGTTGGCAACTAAGGAGATCTCATCCATCATGGATACATAAATACGGGTTAAAGGGTGAGAAATATTTCTATTTTATCTCGATCATATAACATACTAAGAGTATTCCCAAGATGGCTAGCACATAATGTTCCACACTTCTCTTCATATTCTGGTATTAAAGTGGATGTCAACCATTTATTACTTTAGATTGTGTAAGACGATATTCAATTTTCTAAATTATTTTTAGCCTGTATAGATATATTTATACATTATAATATTACTTACATTAACTTTTTTTCGGTTATAAAGAAGATATTTTTGATATACAAAGTTAAATTTAATGATCACATTTAAGTTAATTAAAAATAATAAAATATTGCGAATTTGTTTACTTTAAATTTCATTGTGCTTTTGATGTTGCTTTTAAAGTATTTGTAACTATAAACAATTATTGATTAATATAAAAAAAAGTGTTTTCACGTTGTACTAAACAACATCTGCTTCTGATGTTACATTGCTGTAAGGATTTGGATATTTTTTTATTTCATTTTTTTTTTTAATTTAAAACTTGTCGAATTCGTTATCTAAAGGCGATTGGTATAATTCTTTTTCGAAACTCTTTGTAAGAATAATCTCTGATTGACAGTTTTCCTTTGAGCAACATTTGAAAAATAAATTTTGTTGTGAAGTTGGAGATTGTTCAAAGTGCAAGAAATTTTCTTTCGATGATTGTATCAATTTTCTTGTATATAACCTCGGTTTTTCCCCCGTCTTTCAAAAAAAAAAAAAAAAAAAAAAAAAGATATATTAATATATCTATCAAATTTCTTTGATGGCCGTAAATTAATATCGATTTTCTCGCAAATATAAGTATATTAAATATTCCAAGTAATTTTAACGTTCAATTTCTATCTGTAAATTAAATTCCATCGAAAAAATCTATTTTTGTGTTTTTTTTCTAATTTTTCAACTTTTGAAAGTAACTTAATTTTCGGAGGGTAACGTTTCGTACTAATCTGTAATCTGAAAAGAATTTCTTATAAATGCAAATTTAATTTTAAGTAATGTAGAGTCTTTTGTTTTACTCGTTAGCTACTGATATTTTTTAAAATTTTTTATTAGTTGAACATCATAAACTATTTTCTTTTTTTATAAACAAAGTTTTTTATTTTGTGATGTTCCTTTTTAATATACTATTGTATTACGGTAGTATTACGTCACAAAATATTGTTGTTTAATTTATTTCTGAATATAATAGAGTATACATATCTTGTATACCGCATGTGTTACTATATTTATTTTATATTTTAATAAGTAAGATCAAAATATTCGGTTTAATATATACAGTTTAATGTTACGATATCAAAATACGTCATTATTAAATTAAATTATTATATACATCGTTATTATTATACATTCTATAATATATTTATTCAATATTGCAAACGCAAGAATGATAATTATATGGAAAATATATAAAGTATGTGAAAATACTGTAAATTTGCTTTCTGTAATAAATATTTATAGACCATTGATGATTAATTTTTCTCCATAGAGTAACAATTAGCAAGTGGGAAGAGGAGGGAAAACCGTTATAGAAATTACAGTAATCCCTCGTTTAACGCGGTTAATTGGTTCTACAGAAACTTCGCCTTATACGAGACTCTCGTTACATACAAAAAAGGGTGTTAAGTTCTGAAGCCTTTTTTGTTTTTAATTGCAAAAACAAAATAAAATATGCAATAAGAAATTTTTTTATTTAAATCAGATAATTCATGTAACTTAAGAAACCATAAAAAACTTGTAAAATAAAATTATAAAAATTGTACTTGCATTTCATTACACGTAACCCATTAATTTACTACAGATAGAATAGAAAGCAACATTTTAAATTCTCATTGCTGTCTTCGAGAACAAAATTTGTAAACCGCGTTGTGTGACTACCGCATTAAACGAGGTATTACTGTATATTGTTATAAAGAATTCTTGGATATATAACCAAGAATTATAAAGTACAGTATACATAGTAGCATATATGGTTTAGTTTTCTTAAAAAGTTGAATTTATCATAAATTAATTTTAATTGTAAAAGTTAAAATGTCTCGAATAATGGATAAGATCATTTTAAATTCATATTACAGTAAATGTGCGGCACACGATGTGTCATACATATTTAAATAAAATTTGTAATTAACGTGTTAAAACACAGTATCTAATTTGGAATTATGAAATATTTAAATTGGTAAACATACTTTCAAAGTTTTCCTTATAATTGATACTAATATATTATTTAAAATGTTTCATGTTTCCCTCTATGAATTATTCCAGTTAGAAGTAACTCCAAAAAAAATTTAACTCTCATTCAGATTTTTTTTTTAACTGCAAAGAGTTAAAAAAAAATCAAAGCAAAACATTCAAGTATAAATTGCTAAAATGAACGAAATATTATGATTGTATTAGTAATAAATCAATGAAAATTGATGGAATAAATAATTTTTTGAAACAAAAATTTTTATTAATAGTAAAATCATTGTGGATTTTTATTTAAAAAATAGAATTATCTTTCAAATGAGTATAATATTATTCATATGTGGCAAACAGTTTCCTAGCTATCGACTTTTGAAACTTTGAACGTCCGCCATCTTGTATAGAGATAGAATAGAAATCTAAAAATTAATAGGCATTCATAGGGTGACTAATAAAAAATAATTATTTAAAATTTGTACCCAACTATCCCATTCGCTGAGATGTTTGACTTATTTAAGATATTTTATGGACATTAAGCAGGCAAATTTAGAGCGATTACATAAGACCCTTTTTTTTATAAAATAAAAGGATTAAAAATTCTTTATTGTCATGCATTTATTCTAATTTATAAAACATATATTTTATACAAGAGTTTAAAAAACGTTGCAGTCAATGAATCAAAAACGATTTTGGTTGTAATCTCTTATATTGCATTTCGGTAAGATTTCATTTTTAAAATACTTGATACTCTGTAAAGAAGAAGGGTATTAAAGAAAGTTGCCGCCAAAGACTCCAAGTGAAATATCACTTCTCTTCAATGTCAGGCGGCATACTTTCTGCTTGATCACGTGTCTTCGGCATTCCGGACAACGTACGATGGACTCTTCTTTTCCCAATGGACGCGAGATCCTCTACTTTTACCCAGCAAGAAACTAAAACTTCTAACGGCAAAGTACAAAGTGAATTAAAGAAAAGAAATATAAAAATAGATTTAGTCAGTCAGAATCAAAGAAGGAAACCGTGCAGATAAACGGGTTTCCCCCTCAGCATTGCTCGAGTTTATTACGGTTTTATTGTGAGTGGAATACTGAATTATTCAAATCGAAACTGGAAACAGAAGATAGAATTGAATTAAATAGCTTCTCGACAATCTTTTTCTGTTATTCACAATATTAAAATAATTATTTTAAAAGAAAATTTTACTAATGTGCGATTTTATTCAATTATATTGTTAAACTACACTGAATGACTAAAAGATTCGCGAAGAAAGAAAACGTATAATACACGAATGAACAGAATGTCACATTCATTCACACGAATGAACAAAAAATAGTACAAGATATTAAAGAATAACGTTCCAATGAGTTGATACGCATTCAAAAATATAAGTTAACTACCATCTGCACTTAAGTAGAATAATTTTGCAGGAGCTAAATGAATTAATTTAACTATCTCGATGTCCACACTTTATACGTTTCTGGCGCATTTTAACAATTGTTATGTAAACAAAACATGATATGATCCGGTCTACAGATATTATATTAATTACATAGAGAATAATTATCATATGAATAATGACGGATAGATTTAATCAAGGTAATAATGCTTAGAATAATACGCGTATATGTGGTTTAACAACTGAGAAATTCGAAACAATACCAACGTTGATATGATGGACGTACATTGTCTTTCAATTTCGCATTCCAATCTTCATTTATAGACATATTGTGTTCATTTTCCTTGATTTTATCGGATTTAAATTACTTAATTTTACTTACAATAGTAAAAAAGGAAATAGGTCGATTAATATAAATAAGATATAGTATGTCTAATGAATTATTTCTGAATGAATTGTAGAACTAAAGCGGATTTAAGTTGATGAACATCGAGGGACTAAACTTGAAGGTACCATCAATAAAGCTTAAACTGAATGAACAACCTGGGATGTTACTGCTAAAGTCTTTGTATTTGTTATGTTTATTTCTACAACTACTAACATCATTTAAAATAATATTTACCTTATACAATCGATTTATTAAGTTTTCTTTATTATTTAACATATTTACGATTATTCCTGTAACTTTAATGAATTTGAATGTGTATAATAATGGATTAAATATGTTATTATTATTGTCATATAAGCAACAATTATTTTTTTCTTAATCCACACTGAAAAAATAACGATACACACACACACAAAAAAAACTACTATTGATAACATAATCTTTATTTGTCTGGTTAAAACTTTTGGTTCATCTTCATTTACCAGATTGAGACAATAATCTATTTGGCCAAACTTTAGCTGACATTTCCAGATGCTTATTTTTCCATGATAAAAAATAAAAGACTTTGATGAATTGGCAAAATCTTATTTGGTATTTTATATATGATATTTTTTTACTATGCGAATTCGTTTATTTTCATTTTTTGAAAGTTTAATAGTGATCACTAGTGTTTTTAAATTATAAATTACTAACGATTGAAATATTAAAATTATATTTCTAAACATCACAAAAAATATAAGTAATTGTACATTTTTTTAATGCACCATAGATTTATTGACATAAAAAATGCGATTTTCAAAAAGTAGATAGAAAACTTGAGATAGTAGTTAAAACTCTGAAGTTTTCTATATATATATTCGTATATCTTCAAATTATTTTCCTGAAAGACAAGAAGATATTGAAAGGTTTTGATATTCCTTTTCTTAAAGAAGACATGTATAGTCACGAAAATGTCACAAGATAATAAAGAAAATATATATAAATTTTTTTTAAAAGTTGAGAAATAACATTTTTAATTCGTTAAATTCTAATAATTTTTACATTTAAGTATGAAAAAACGCCTACATGTAAACATACAAAAATTCTTCTTTACACTATAATATTTATACAAACATATATATCTTATAGTTTTAATTCAGTATAATTCATTATTAAAGATGTTTACAGTAAGAGATGTAAAGCATTCGATTCTATTCTAAAAATAAATTTCATTATCTAAGGACTTATTAACTATAAATGAATATTATATGCATAATTTAATTAGAATATGATTAGAAATTTTATGAAATTTATTCTTAAATTTTTGAAAGCAATTCATAAAACGGAATTAATTTAATTTAAACAAATTCAAATAATAGAATTATAAGCATTCATAATACCTTAAGACAATTTTAATTTTAATTAGGAGAAATTCTGAATAAACCATTATTAATATTCTATCTTCGTAATTACAATTAATGTTTAACTAGGCATATTTGTTTCATAAAAATTATTTTGCCGATTGGAAAACCGCACTTAAGAAAATAATTATACTCTAATCAACTTCTTTCTTTAC
>WUQG02313040.1:0-19116 GCA_011317285.2 Androctonus mauritanicus | reverse complement strand
CGGGAATTCTATGTAAAGGATTCTCTTATCGACTTTTATGTTAAATAAATGGAAGCTTAATGTTGTTAAGACTGTAGTCTCTGATTTACCGTGTATCGCCTCATTACTCGTCCTTATCCGCAAACGCGCCGTGCAACCGCGACTGACGCCTGTCACCGTTCACCCGCGATCTCGGACGGGCATCCCACAAGGCAGTAAATTTGCCAATTCTCGAAAAAAAAAACATTAGAAGTTTAAATAAAAAGTTTGATATTTATATTTTATTCTAAATAATGAAATAAAAATGCTTCTTTGATAAAATCAACAAAAATATAATTATACTATTAAAAAACAATAGCTGTTCTAAGTACGGTCTTCAGATTAGGTTAGATTACATTAATCAAACCATCATATCACATTTTGGGATATTTTGTACTTGATGGTGTCCACTTTTAGAGCACAATACACGGCGGTCTTCAATGATACAAGCTCCAAAAGATCTTAAATTTCTTATGTGTACTAGTTGTCTATTTTTTTGTAATTTGCAAGCATGAAATTCATCTCTTGTTGCAACTGACGTGGCATAGAATCAAAGACCATGTCTGATGTTATCTATCAAATATATTTATAATATATTTGATAGATAATATAGGCCCTATATCAAATAATATATTTGTCGGCAATTGGCAGACTTAGCAACATGGACATGCTTCGGCTTTTCACTGTAGAGGATCCCGGCTCGAATATCTGGTCCCAACGCTCGAAAGTGTTTATCAGGTCAAAGCGCAATCTGTCGATCCTTATTGTTCATAATCCGGCTGACTATTCCGCAGGGGTTGAAAGCCTGTAGATGGGCTTGTTTCGCCTTATCACTTAATATTCTTATTGAGTGGAAAATGACGTCAGCTATTGAACAAAAAAATATCTGTCAGCCAAATGGCCAGGTAGAAGGGTGCTATTCTTCAATCCTAGAGAATCCGGGTTCAATTCTAAGTTCCCTCCAGTTTTTTAAGGAATGGTCCAGGTTCAGGCTCATTGAATCCCATTCTTCACTTAACGCCTGACATCATCAACAATGATGGGCATGGAAACGCACCGCTGCTTAGTACTCATCGAGTGGGAAGTGGAGTAAATCATGCAGAAAAAACAATATAAATATCTAAATGAAGTCAGCTAGATGGAGGCGTGCTGTGCTTGTTCCGAGTCCCACATCTCCAGTAATTTGAGGAAAGGTCAGGGCTTATCAACCCATCAAATGGTGAGCAGCTTACAGATTAATATTCATCCAGTGGAAAGCGGCATAAAACACAAAAAAATATCTAAATGGATGTCAAATTATTGATGAAAATCTGGTAGTGACGACATAAATAATTACAATAATTGATTTTCATTGATGAGAAAAACGTAAAACTACGTTTTTTGATAGTTATGACTATGTTAGTTCAAAAAATATGATGATTTATCTTTTCTTCAAATTTCCCGATTTAATTTTGAAATACATTGAATGATAGAACAAAACAGAAAACTAATCACTGCAACGTTTAATAATGAGTCATATATTTAAGTTTGATAAATTTTAAGAATTTTTTTTTTTTTTTGATTTTATAAAACAGCATTATATTAAATCAAGTTTTAACCGTTATATTGTTTTGATATACTTTTGAAAACATAAATGTTTAAATTCATGCTAATTAAATATTTTTCAATCCATCTGATTTTAAATTTAGTGGAAGAAAAATTACATGCAAGCAAAATAATGAATCTATAATATAATTTATCTGATGCTGTGACGTTAGCTCGCACGTTTGAATTTTTAAACCTTTTTTTTTGCATCCATTTGCACTTCGTTAGTATCTTCTGCATTTTTAACATTATCGTTTGAATTTACACCAATTATGCTCAGAATAAAAATTCGATGAGATAAACTTTAAACAGAAATGTTAAATTCATATTAATTAAATATTTTCAATTTACCTGATTTTAAATTTAGTGGAAGAAAAATTACATGCAAACAAAATAATGAATCTTTAATATAATTTATCTGATGCTGTGAAGTTGGCTCTCAAGTTTGACTTTTTAAACCATTTTTTTTTTATTGCATTCATTTGCATTTCGTTAGTATCTTTGCATTTTTAATATTTTCGTTTGAATTCACGCCAATTATGCTCAGATGTTAAAAAAATCGATGAGATAAACTTTACTTCAGCCTTTTTCATGTGGTTTTACAAATTACTGTTCATAATATATCCACCAATATCGATATACTGTACAGTAAAATGCATAATATCAATCAAGCTATCATAAATAAATATTTCTCTTTGTAAATATGTTATGAATCAATTTATATCTTATTTATCATCAATTATATCAATCTTGTTGTTAATTTATATCAAATAAGAAACAAATAATAACAATAAGATTAATGGAACTTTAGACATTAAAAATTAAGAAATTTCAACATTAGTTTTTAATAAGCAAATTAATGAAATTACATGAAGGGATTTGATGTATCAGCTTTAAATTTTTTGACTCAAAGACCTAAACAGTGAAGGAGCAAACAAAAATATTAAAAGTGTAAAAAGTCTTTAGAAGTAAACAAGTCCAGAAAGAAAAGTTTTAAAATTCAAAAGAGGAGGTTCACACCGATTGATTATCTCTTATCATAATTTATATTATATATATTGCACTAGCACTTAAGAATGTTCCTTCTGAAAATTATTATTGTTATTGCACTATCTCACAATAACACTAACTTGTAAGAAGTAATTAAAATGATAAAAAAATATTATATTGCAAACTTTTTGTTTTCGTATTTTGCTTTTTTTTATAATTTCTTGCTAAGTTTATTAAATAATTATCTAAATTTTATTAAATAATCATATAATCAAATCAAAATGATTAATTATATGAATCTTCATAATCTCATTAGTCGAATATAGCCTGAGTAATTCTAAAAAATTACTTTTTTTTAAAAATTTAGACATCTATTTAAAGAAATTTTGCCCATATGCTATGTAGTTTAAAGAAATATAGGTAATTTACTCAAACAGTTACTATTAATCAATAATTAAAGTTAATTTCACTATAAAGATAATCAATAAAACCAATTTTTTGATAAGATGATAGTCGAAAAAGTTAATCACTTGAAAATTTCTTAAAGATTGAATTTGATTTTATTAAACCAATTATATCTAACGAAAGATTTTTTTATTCTTCCATTAGATGTAACTGGTTTAATAATAACGTACAAATTATCTTTACTGGTTTAATAATATTTATTAAAGCATATAATTTATTCATTTTAATTAATACATAATGAAAATTTCACTTATTAATACAATATATTTTTTAAGCATGAATATAAATTAATATCGACAAAAGGCGATTAATACATTAAGGAAATCTGGATAACAATATTAAAATTCTGTAGTTGTAGTTCATTTTTATTGAATATAATTATATATTATTAGTAATCCAGAACACGTTTTTATTTCTTTATTACGACAATGTATCTAGAATTTATAATAAAGTTAAAAACTGTAGATAATTAAAGACACCGATCGATATCTGTTTATGTAAGATTTGTAATAAATTTTGAAGAAAATATTTATTCTACGTAAATGATTTTCATTTTAAAAATAAAAAGAAAAGGCAATTTTTTAATATAAAAAATCAAAAGTAAAGTATATTTTTTCTTAGAAATTGTTACAATCATAGTAATTAACTTTAATTCCACGTAGTAGAACAAGTGGAATATAGTTCCACGTGTTCTACTACGTAGAATTAACGTTAATTACGTAGTAGAGTTACGTGACGTCTACATAGTTACGTGGAATTAACTCTACTACGTCAGTAGTTACGTGTAGGTCGTTAGTAGTTACGTGGAACGTTAATTCCACGTTACTACTGACGTTATTAATTAACGTCAACGTTAACGTTAATTAATAATTAGTATTAAATACTATTTATGGACATTTTTGTTACAAAATATTTTAAATTATTATATCATGTTCCATGTACAAAAAGTTATTTTAAATACTGTATAGGGAATTTTTAAATTTTGAAGTAACAAGATCACTTGAAGAAATCAAGATTAATATTCGTATTACTTTACATAAAAGGAATTAGCATCAAAAATTCGAAAGTTCTCCAAGGTATTTTATTATTGAGTTATTTTGAATGCTCTGCAATGTTTTATTCTTGAATTTATCTTATAACTCAAGAATAAAACGTGTAGATATAGAAATTACTATATTATATGAAACTAGTTAGTTGGTTGGTTTAATTAGTTACATAATGTAAACAAATAACTAAAATCCTTTCAAATAACTATAATACTATTTATAAGCAATAAATAGTTTCAGAAATATTGATATTTTAATGTTTGAGACAGCCATCATTTTTTTATAAAACGGTCGCCATCTTGTTATATGATTATTTACCACCTAAAAATTAAAAGTATTATATTTTGCATAATAAGAATTAATTCTGTCAAATAAAATATGAACATTTTGCAATAATTGATTCTTGAAATATTTTGTGGACAGAGAGAAGATCGAAGGAACGAAGTTCATATTGAAAGAGCACAGGAATATATAGAGTATACTTTTCTGTGTCTGTGTTAAGGGGTATAAAATGTAGATAGGGAGAGAAGAAAATATTATAGCATTACTTATGCATATATTCCTCTATATACCTCTAAAAAAATGAAATGGTTTAAAATTATTCATGTTTTTAGTGTTACGATTTTATATTAATTTCAATTACTTTCCATATGAATATGCTTACATTATTATTGATTTTAATGGTGGGATTTATTATTAATATCGATAAGACAGACATTCAGTAATCTTTAATAATTAATTAACATGTAATAATTCTACTATATTTATAATAAAACTATTAAAAATGTAATTTAAATCGTTATAATGTAATATAATTCTTGAAATTTTTTATTTCTAGTATTCTATAATAAATTGCAAATATTATGAAAAAAGCATTTATTTATTGAAAATTTTGTAATCACAAATTATATTAAAGTCTTTACAAATAACTATATTATTATTCACATGCAGCAAATAGTTTCAGAGATGTTGATGTTTTAGTTGCATTAAATGAATATGTTGAATGTGAATAATAATATACAGTTTGCACTTTGAAACTAAAAAATTCTTAATAAATAAAATTTTTGAGAAATATTTTTTTTATATTTTAAGCTTTCACAACGACTTAAATTAGATTTTAAATCATTAAATTACAGTATTCTTAACAAAAGAATATTGTATTGCACTGAATAACTAAAAATGAAATTATTTTGAAATATTTTATTTTATTTTTCATAAAAAATTCAACTATGAACATTTATCGGTAAGTTTTATATGTACAGTATATGTAAATGTTTAAATTTTATTAAGAAAGTTTACAGTTTAAGTCATTTTATAATAAGTATACAAGAAAGAAACTTAAAATATTCAAAGATTTAAGAATAGATCATTAAAGTTAAATATTTTATCTTAATGAAAGCAAATGCATATAAAAGTATAAGTTTATTTAAAGCTATAGAAATTAAATCTTTCATTAAATCTTAGGAAAAAAATAAAAATAATACTTGAAGCCAAACAAAAAATAAGCTACTTGTTAGAAATCTGCTTCAATAATTTAAATTTTCCCCAACTAAGAAAAGTCTTATAATAAATTATTTCTTCTTATCGCCTCAAGTGCTGGTTAAACTTAATTTTAATGAGAGATTTAATTTCAGTAAGCTTATATAAAGTTCGTTAAACTTTATTACATACTTTAAAGTAGAATTAATCGTTAACAGTTAATCATACATGGGTTGGAAATTTAATAGGTGATCATAGCAGTGCTGGAGGGGATTGATGACATATACGATCGTGATTATATTGGCACATATAAAGTCGAACCTTTCTCTTCCATCAAATGTAAGGGGTATTGCCTTTCTACGTGCTGTACGCTCAGATTAACACCATACAGTCTGTGCAGAGAATAAGGTCGGGAAAGTTTTCTAAACTGTATTCTTGGCTTAAAATTGAAACTGCGAGGGGCCGCGCCACAAAGGAGTGTTATCAGGGACTTGTAGAGGCGTTGCTGCTGGTTCATTACCGTACAGTACGATAATGAAGTAGGTGAACGCATTCAAATGAAAACGGCCTAGGCCTGTACCACCACCCTTTCAAATGAATAAGTATCTAGTGGACAAACTGTAAATGCGCCATACTACGCACATTTTTTGCAATACAATCAGCCTGAAGCCCTGCAGAGAAAACGGCGTCACTTTCTGACCACCTCTTCAACGCCCATTGTCTTCTGGCTGGTATTGTCTGCGGCCTGTTCACAAAATGAGATTATGAAGTACACTTACCATAACATACCATACCAGAAAATATCACCTATGACTTTGATTTATTTCCTAAATTCAAGGAATCCTTACGAGGCATTAGTTTCCACATAGTTCCTAACATTATGCGTGCAGTCCACCACTCCATCCATGAAACACAACATCTCTGGGGCTGCTGACAGCATTATGAAGCTATCACAACAATGGAAAAAGATCATGGACAATGCTGGAGACTATATTGAGGGATTGTAAAAGTGAATCTGTGTACTTTTCTGTGTTAATCTGTTCTATTGTGATCATTATTAAATTTCCAACTCTCGTATGTATAAAAGATTAAATATAAAATCTACACTAAATGTTTTCATTTGATAATAATTCTTATTTAATGCTTTCATTTTCATTTGGGGTATTTTAAATGCATTTTTTTTAAATCGCGCTTATCCTTAATTCCTGTAAAAGATTCATCGTATCGACCGGATGGTCGCGAGATAAAACATTTACTTACTATCTTGGTGGATCCGAGATAGTAAGTAAACCGAGTTCAATTCCAGGTCCTAAAGTTCCACTTTTTCAACAGGGGTCCGGGCCCAAGCCCGGACCCCTGTTGAAGAAGTGGAGATTTGGGACTGAACTCTATCTTTCAAGCTTCCAGTCGACTTTGCCACGGGTTTGCAGATCTGTTATCGGTTCTAAATGTGGCCGAGGCCAGATATAGTATATCCCATGTATATGACAGCAACCTAATCTAATCTTGTCAGGTCTTTCATTACGAATAAATAAATTGATCACTTTCATATAAAATATTGATCACTTGCATATAAATTATTTCATTATATATAGTATATTCAATATATTTTTTATATTAAAAAAAATTTGTCCTGTCAAGATGAGAGGCAAATATCTATTAGAAAGCACTGCAAATGATAAAACAAAATAGGAACAAGAGACATTGAATAAATTTTTCAAATAATTTTTCCTCTTTATCAAACAAATTTTTAACTGTTATTTTAACGACCAAATATCTTTTCGCAATTACCGTATTTACCAATAACGAGCCAAGGGTATTTTTCACTCGGATGCAAACTTTTATCGGACGCCCCTTAAAAAATAACTAAAAGAAATTGCATAATACCATTTATTACAATAAATAAAATACTAATTTATGCAAACCGAAAATTACATGTCTTATTTATTAAAAACATAGAATACATAAAATTAACTATACGAAACTATTGTAACTTTTTTTTTAACAAACAAAAAAAAACAATTATTTCTTAATATAAACGAAGATTAATTGCACATGCCTTTACGTAAAATTTATTTGATGTGATATTTTATAGCAAAATCATTTATTGTATCCTTCGTATCTAAAGTAGTAGCAATTTGATATTCTATGCTAATAAGACTTTAATTGTTGAGTCTATCCTGTGTCACTGTACTGGGAGATGATTTTTTATAATTTTCAGCTTTGAAAAGGATCTTTCGCTAGTTGCAACAGTCACAGTTATTGTTAAATAAATTCTTAGTGTTATTGGCAAATTAGGGAAATCACGAAGAAGATCATTCGAAAATATATACTCAAATACCGAAAATGCATTCATATTCGGATTAAAATTGATTAAAATATTTTCTATATATTAACTACACAAAATAAATATTTAATATTTGTTTTTTGCGACTCTATCAACGTTGTCGTCCGGGTGCGGTGCACCCTTTGCACCCTCGGGTTGGCGCAGTCCTGAATTTTATAATTTAATATACTAAATAATTTTTATTATATTTGATTTTTATAATCTAGTATTGCACTTTTATTGTAATAAAAGTGAATGCTTTAAGAATATTATAATACAATGGTACCTCGCAATCGACAGTTGAATTTTATGGGAAGGTGCATGCCCGTGCATGGAATTGTATGATGACATTTATTATTTGCATGGTTGTTTGTTAGTTATTGTTGGACTGCTTTGATATTTACTCATATTGTTTGTTTTAATTTTCAATTCTACATTTTTCAGAAAGTAATAAATTTGCGCATCCATAGTTATTATTATTTTATTGAATGAAATTTAGGGATAGGTTCAAAGAGAAATGAAAAGAGCAATAATTCGCGAAAGAAGAACACTTGATTGAGCATAGAGAAGATTGAAAGAAACTGTAGATAAAGTGCAGAGTATGGTGTTCTTAGGATAACTTGGCAACGTTTTGCAACAGAGAGAGAAGATTATGGTTGCTACGGTATCTGCTGGAGCAATGAAAATTTCTGATAAGAATAGATCTTTATTCAATGAAGAGATGGAAAAGCTGCTTCTCACCTGTATTAGAGAAAGACAGATGAAGAGAGATACAGTAACTCAGGCAATGATCTGTGAGAAGACTAGGTCAATTTTCGAAGAATTGCAGAAGAAAACTCCAGGATGTATCTCAGATCAAATTGAGGAATTTAAAGCGAGTCGAGGCTGGTTTCATAGATTCAAAGGTCGATAGATTCGAAGGCGAGTTCCTTGACTTGATTCAGGGCTAATAAATTATGTATATTGGGTATAAAATAGTATATTTTGTAATTTAGTGTGTTATACAATAGTATAGTAAGTAGTATAGTTAAAATACGTATAGTAAAATAAACAATATAATATATCTCTCTCATAAACCATTAGGGGAGTGGGATGTGGCCCGACAACGAATTAATCTATATTTCATAGTATATGGTCAGTTTTCCAATATGGGAAATATTGTTCCGTAATTCGACAATATACTCAATTCGATACTAGTTTGGTGACGGATTAATGCCGAATTGTGAGGTTCCACTGTATAATGTTCTTAAAGCATAATCTATCTATCGTTTTCAATGAAAATAAATAAATAAAATCACAAATAGTTATTTAAATAACAAATTAGATAAAAAAATAGTTTTATTATGTAAAATTTTATTTTTGTTCGATCTATTGTGGACAAAGAATATGAACAGTGTCATAATAAAATGCAAAAACGCATTCAAAAGCATATAACAGCAATTTCTAATGTTTCAATTTTGATACGATATTTTTTACATAAAACTTCAAAAAAATATATTTATTATTTTTATCAATTTCTGTATAAGAGTTTATTTAAAAATTCTCATAAGTTAGCAGCTATTGTATCAAAAATATTAAAGAAACATTTTTTGAAAGCGCTTCAAATATTCTGTCTATTGGTAACAATTTTATTATATTAGGATAGGCTTTTTTTAAATATGCAGTTTTAAGTCATTTCCACCGTCTACGTACTAAGTGGCGGGGCATTCCAGTTCCACTACCGAAGCCAATGAGATCATCCATCAGGTTCAATAGATCGAGCACAGACTTCTGAAAAAATCTGGAGGTTTACAATCCAAGAATTGTTAGAAAGTTAGATTATATTAGTTAAGCCGATATATCACTCATCAGATAATCTATACCTGGCACCAGTCACTTTTAAAGCCACCACAGGCTGACCAATCCCCATGTAAGAGTCATTCGGAAAGTCGAAGAATGGGATTCAACAGACAAGGTTCAGATTCCTTCTGAAAATCGATGTGTGAGATCCAGTTCCTCCAAGATGATAAGCAAACGCTTTTCCACGAGTCTATCCGGTCGATCCAATTTTATTATAATCTCTCAAATATGTGTTCAAAAATTTAAATAAATTTTTAGAAAATTTTCTAATTATCCACTATTAGAGGGATGCAACATAGATGCAATACATGGTTAAGATCTCTAAAGAATATTTGTAATTCTCTTACAATATTCTACTATATTTTATAAATTTGCATTTTTAGTTAGTTCGCTTACAATTTATATAAATTTTTGTATTTTGATCTATTTTTATAATGTTGTTTCTTTATTATTTAGATAATAACTAATAATATAACAAACAGCTCCAGAAAGAACTAAAATTGCTTACATTCCGAAAGTGTCATTTATTTTTATTTGTTTAGCATTTTGGAATCAATTAGATTTATTTGTTCAGTTTAACGTTAATTTAACCAGCATAGATGCCATGCATTGTTATGGCATGATGTCATTGTTGATATGCCATCTATTATTACGTCGTGATTACATTATATATCGTTACGTAATGACATCGTCACACATGGGAATGTTGTTATTATGATAGATATTGACGATAGACGACGTGTGTTAAGAATTCAAGCAAGCCCCTGGTTACTCCTACATCGCTAAAATTTAGCCCCAGCTATTGGCAATAAACTAAAATTGTGACAAAAATAAAATTCTATTCTGTAGGATTAAAGATTACGACATTGATCTGTTCTTTAATAGCAAAACAGCACTACCGAATTTCATGAAAACTTACTAGCTAAGTTATAACTTATTAGTGAGAATACACAGACAGCAAACATAAGCCTAATCTTATCAGCCTACATTATCTTCGGGTAATAAACTAAAAAAAATAAATAAACCCTATGTATTGCATTCAAAAGAATCATTGGTGAAAAATGTGAAGTTAAGGGAGTCATGTTCCTTTTAGAAACATGTTTCTTTTAGAAATTTTTATAAATTAAGTTTTAAAAATTTGACTAAAAACAAAATTTTTCGTTAATTGAAAATCTTATTCTGCGTCAATATTTATAACTAAATATTTTCGCATTAAATATAGTTTGATCATTTAGTAATTCAAAATAATTTATTCAATCAGGTTTTTCATTAATATACTATGTTAAGCGATGTTCTGACGGATTCATGTTTAGAAAGTTTGTAATGATGAATCTTTTGATTGCCCAATATCGTACAATTACAGCACCTATAACAAAATTTGAAAATTGCATTTTTTGTATAACTCAAATATACTACTGTACAAATTTCCTTTTCAGAGAGTCAGAGCACGAATACTTTCTGAAGCAACGAAAATTACGAATGAATGGGACAAAATTCGATTCAGATATTCTATGTGGAAATTTTGCACACTTCCACACGGTTAACAGCCAATTTCAACAAAATTTTATATATAATTTTATTTAAATCCGGAAATTAGAAACAGTAGGAGAATTAATGATTGATCCTTTGTAAAAAATTGGACGCAGAATAAGGTTTTTCAATTATTTAACTGGAAAAAAATAAAAATACTGTAGTTTTCAGATAAATTTTCAAAATTATTCAAGGTCAAAACTATAAATTTTGAAGACTTAATTTCTAAATATTTCTAAAGAAAAAAAATTAAAACATTAAAATTCGCTTGTTTTCAAATTTTTATTAATGATCCTTTCAGAATATTTATTCTCTTTTTTTTAATACTCCAGACAGAGCATTTTTCATTCTTAATTAATATGCACATAATTTTAAAAAAATCTTCATTATATATCTGTTTATAATGATATACAATAATTTTTAGATGAAAGCCGAAAGTTTGGTGAAATGGTGATGATAATTAATAATTTTTATTAATTATTTTGTTGCTTAGAAAAGAATCCATTGTATTCATATGGTTATAAAAATTTTATAATGAAATGAATATTAAATAATTTAGTCAAATTCTTCAAAGTTGATTTATAACTTTTCTAAAACTTTAAATTCTCTCTTTTGAAAATTAATTAAGATTGATTATTGAAGCTTAAAATTAGGCGTTAGTTAAGTATTTGTTATATATTATAATGATTACGATCGATTAATAAAAGAAAATTTTTCATTATTTTAACTTTCACTTGATGAATTAATAAATATAAGTGGCTGATTTCTTCATTAAAAAATTTTTAGTCAGAATGATATTTTTAGATAGCCTCAGTTTATAAAATTTTAATATTATAATTACTTCAGTTTTAGAATTTGATGTTTAAATTAGGCTACTATATTGAATTTAATATCAAATTGCTTTATCAAGAAATGTACTCGATTTTCCTAATATTTAAGTATTGAAGTTAAGTTGTTCTTTAATACTTTTAGTCATTGATTAACTTCCTATAATTATGCCAAGAGCCAGCGGTTAGTCAATACAAACCAGATGTCTGCTTGACTTGCTTGTATTTTTACTATTATCATTCATTATTATGGAAATAAAACATATCGAATTATTAAATCTCTAAGTTGGCTTCACTTATTTTAGTAAAACTTTTAATATTTTTGAATATTGCATTCTATTTTTGTATAAATAAATATACTTGTTTTATACGAGAAATTAAAAATATCTACATAAAATACTGTATAAGTTATCGATAGAATTTGTGCATTGTTTGTAATATACAACGTGCAGTAATGCTGATCCAAGTTGCTTTGTGTTTGTTGTTTCTTCTTAGCCATAAATGAACTTATTGAACAGTATATTATTTTTGTTTAACTATAACGAAAAAATATTTCTTAGTTTTATCTTAGGCAGAAGTCGATTCGATTCCATATCTCGGATATGTAATCACATTTATTCTCATCAATCACATATTAGCCAACTGAATCGTGCCAGAGTAGATTCGTAGATAAACTAAGAAAGTAGAACAATGCATAAAATAATATAAAAACTGGCACATGTGTTGATTATTTACCTTACAGAAAAATTTATAAATAAGCTATACAGTAACATAATATTAAATATTTCATTTACTGTACAAAGATTCAGACAGAATCTCAAGTTTCTGCTGTAGATCAATTTACTTTCAATAAATATCAATTCTATATTATTATTTTACCGATATTTATTAAATTAATTGTAGTTCAGAAACGTCGGATATGATATTACAAATTACATTAATTTATGTGAGTACTTAAAGAAACATCATACGTAGTCTTCATTCTCGAAAATTTAGCAACAAAATATCAGTTATCTATTAATTTATTTATTTGTAAAATTTTTGTGAGTCCATTAAATATCCAATTGACGATAATCGATAAAAAAAAATATTAAAATAGTGTTAAAATTTTAAAGATAGGAAACAGTTGCAAATTTTTAATTTTTGATTTTTTTTAAATTTATAAAAGGATTATTATTTAAACAATAGTTTACTTTAAACATATAATTTCATAAATAATTAATATATTATGTATAAAATTTAAATTTTGTGTGGATAATAATAAAAATCCATTTTATGAACACTGATATTTTGTTAAAAAATTTAAAATATTATTACATTACAGTATTTAGTAGTTCCTTCACTAAATAATTTTATTTAATTCAGATGATAACAGAATCATAAACCATTTTTTCAAAAAATAATTAATGAAAATTAAATAAAAGTAGATATATCACACAAAGAAAGTTTTAAATCTTAATTAAAATTTTAATTAAGAGAGAAGATCTTAATTGGAAGAATTTTAATAGCGCTCAGAATTAAACAAAAGTTCTTTAAATATTTAATTTTTTAAGATCAAGTCTATTAAAGAATCGTTAGATGCTTTTTAATTATATATAAATTTTTGAATAAACTCAATTAAGACAAAAATTAATCAGTAACGAAAACATATCAGTAACAAGTTTGTCAACATATTAAAAAGAATTATTAAATCCATTTCATTAATATATATTGATATAAACAGATTGATTAATACAAATAATAAAACAAACGAAAAGAAAAAATAATCTATTATCTTAATATTGTATTTTTCTCACAACTATAACAGAGAGAAGAATTTAATTTATTGCGCAATACATATTCTACAGTATTTTGTTTGTTAGATGTAATTTAATATTATTTATACAGTATTCTTACAGTATTACAGATAATGAGTTCAAACTGTGAGCAATGAAATAGATGATGATCTATTTTTGTCCATTGGAAGTAAGATAAACAAATTAATAATGCCTTTTATAAGAGAACAATACAAGGTAATTATCCATACTTATAGGTAATATATATAGTAAAATATCAGTAATCCAGACTAATTGGGGAAAGCAGGAATTATTGGATTGAAATCCGGAAGTTTATTTTGTACAAAAGTAAAAATAGTAAGCGACAGACCATTCATGTTCACTTTTATAATACGTATTAATACTTAATAAATTCATTATAAAAAATTAATTTTAATACTATAAAAATACTACATATAAACTTCATATTCGATATTAATTTTGAGTTTTTTTTTAAATCTATAAGTTTTATCGTATTAACATTTATTGATGTAGATTCGTGAAGATCTGAAGTCAAATTTAATAATGCTTTACTGGACCAATAACAAATTTAATAGCATGTGAAATATTTATAGCATGTAAATATTCATATTTTATAAAATTTAGAAAACTTCATCATTTATTTGAGTTATCACAATTGTTTTCGGAAATATTCACATTAACTGAAAGTGTAAATGTTTATATCCAAAGATATGGTAATTTATACGTAATACTCTTAATTCTGTAAAGCACTTTCAAGCAGTCCAAAATAAACTCACAAAAAATTTAAACTACATAAACTTGAATATGTATTGTGGAGTTCTAAAGAACTGTTTCGTTATTTTAAATGTGCTGTATTCTATTTTATTCTATTCTATTCTAAGAGCTGAAAATGGTTTGTAAGCCGAAAGCGCTCCGTTTGCTTAATAAAGCTGTAGTTTAAATTTTTTGTGTGTTTATTTTGGACTGCTTGAAAGTACTTTACAGAATTAAGAGTATTACGTATACATTACCGAGAAGAGAAGTTTAAGTTACGTTAGTTATTTTAGAAGATATGGTAACTTATATACAATGAAATCTCAGTTATCTGACCTTTCTATTATCCAACTTTTATTTTAACTAGCAATCTGATACTTTGCTAATATTCTCGATTTATCTATCTAAAAATAGATGGAATCGGCTTTTATCAAGTTATCTTCTGAAGTATGAAAAGAAAATATATCTCAATTAGTGAGTATATATCATAGAAACCTAAATTTTTAATAAATCGGAATATTGAAAAGTTGATATATGAATAATTGCGAGAAGAACAGTAATATGTTAAAAACTTCAAAACGATATACTAGCTAGTTTCCCTGATTCTCCACAAGAAAGGATTTATTACAATACCTTTACCTAAATGTTCCTCATTTATCCGAATTTTTTCCAATTTATCCTTCCCTGACAATACTATACAATATTATTTATATTCATTTCAAAGATTTTTGTAAAAATGACCTTATCATTACTTATTAATAATTTATTTTTATAAAATATTAGTAACAAAAAATATTATTTTCAGTAATTCTTAAATTATCAAATAAAAAATTATTTATTTAAAGTAATTTAATATAATATTTCCGCAGATGGAAAAATACAATATCTGTTTTATTCTTCCATAAATGTTTAAATATTCATAAATAAATAATGAATTTTTTTTTTCTCGTATAGATCTTCTCATGAGTAATTAATTACATTATAGTAGGCCTATATAATAATTTGTCATATTATAAATATTCTTTCACAGATTATTAATCTGATTCTTTAACTAAATAAGAATTTTCTTCTTAAACATTGGTTATTATTTACATAATAATTTAAATTCTGTGATTCTATCATCAAGTTTACAAATTATTTTATTAAAAATAAGATAAGTAAATAGATATAAATGATTTATTTTATGTTTAACCGATAGTCTGCTGTTCTTATAGTCTACTTTCCTTATGATGTAAGAAACATCAACAGCAACAAACAATTTCTAAAAAAAAAAAAAATAATCAATCTATCATCATCAATGTCATGAACTCTAATGAAATTCATAAAACACAATAAAATATTTCAAAAGTTATTAGAGACTAATTCAGAACTTCGAATGTCAACCGTTTTTAAATGCAATAGTTTGCGATATAAAAGATATAGAACAGAGTTCATCTTTAATGTCAAAATTTTAAAACTAATTACTTCAAATGTGGAATTACTTCAAATGTATCAATGAGGATATAAACATAATAGACAACATAGTAATCTTATTAGCTCACTTCCATTCAGAAAGTAGGCTAATACGAGTAACTTAAATATTGAAGATTTCTACATATTTAATGAAATTTCTTAAATGTCGGTAGTTATTAATAGTAATATAAGATGACGGTATACAGTACTAATGAAATAAAAGCAGGACTATAACAAGAATTTTATCTTAACAGGTTCCAAGGTCGCTGTAAAATTTTATGCTGTATTCATATTTTCACTACTGTATAATTTAATTTATATTTTCACTACTGTATAATTTAATTCATATTTTTACTACCATATAATTTAATTCAAACATTTATAAAAAGACAAAGCACACATTATTTTAAAAAATAATATTTCTAGAAAGAACTAAAATGGTCTACTTTCCGAATTATTGATTGTCATTTATTTTGGAATGATTATTGTTCGGAATTTAAAACTTATGTCATCAAAATCATCTTCAATAGCATAATCTATATGCTGAATATCATAAAATCTATTAAATAAAAGTTTGATAGTTTTATTGTCAATACTATACTAATATATTTAAGTACAGTCGGCTCTCGGTATTGCAGGACATTGGTTTTTCAGGATCTCTCGCAGATAATAAAATCCACGAATGCTCAAGTCCAAACAAAATGGCGTAGTATTTGCATATAGCTTACGCACATATTTCCGTATATTATAAATCATCTGTAGATTATTTATAATATCTAATATATGAAATAATAGAATGTTTAGGGAATAATGATAAGAAAACTTGGGTTTTTAGAACTTTCTGGAAGTTTTTTGAATATTTTCGAGCTACCGTAAGTTGAATTCTCAGATACAGAGGCCCAGTTATTATTATTGTTGTTGTTGTTGTTATTGTTATTATATATTAGCTGACATACGCAATACTTTTTGAATAATATTAAAATGCAATTAATTTATATTAAATTATAAAAATAATAACCTAAGTATATTTAATAATTCTAAAAGCTAGAAGAACAAATGCGGAAAGCTATATGTTATCTAAATTTTCCTAATTTGTATTTGATATTTTTGATAATTGATAGCGCTAACTATTAAGCAATCTAGATAAGCCATATATTACCACAGCCATATGTTAATACTTATCGTCATTTATTTTCAATAATTTAATATAAAATTTTAATAAAAAATAAACGTAATCCTGTAGGATTAAATTACGCGGCATTGAAGTGACCTTTAAGGACAAAACATCACAATCAAATTTCATGAAAATTTATTAATTAGTTCAAAAGTTATTATGAGGGGCTTTCAGACAGCCATGATGATCTTCGAAGCAGTAGTGCAGTAGTGTCCAGATGAAAGTATATTTATACTTTCAGCAGGACACTACTGGATATTCAGTGTATGTTATCTTTATGTAATACTTAATGAAATTTTACAGTATCAGTTTAAACTATATTTACTATTTTTAAATCTCAACAAAATATAAAGAGCTTCGGTAATTCTAAATTTTCATTTGTTTGAACTATGTAATTTTTTTATTAACTCTATATAGGCCCTACAGTATATTAAATTCTCTATATAATAAAAATAACAACACAAACAAGACAAATTTTATTATATAAATTGAAATATCAAAAATTACGAGAAATCTGATTCTAATAGTATTGTTACCATATAAAAATAAAATATTTCGTAACAAATTGCAAAGATCTATTTTAAAAAGAATTTAACTAGTTTATTCTTTAGCTTGCCTTTAGAAGGAAAGAAGACTTATGAAATCACCAATGTGTCTGTCTGTGTATCATAAAATAATAAATTTTGAACTATTTAATGGATTTACATTAAATTTGATAGTGGTGTTCTACCATAAAAGTTATCTTGATACAATATCATTCAAATCTCTAGTTACAACCATTTAAAAATGACAACGTTCAAACTTCTGATATTTTTAACATACATTAATTCATTCGATGTTTATAAAATTTTGCCAGATGATTAGATTATTGAATATGATCTTTATCAATTAAAAAAGACATGCATTCAAAGTTAGAAGGTTTTTCTCTAATCATTTTTAAATTACTGTATTTAAACTATTATAAAATTTAATAGAATAGTCAGGTCAATAGTAGAATAGTTCGCATTTAGTCGAGTTGGTGCATCGTTAAGATTTATGGCTTCTCTGCCGGAAATCCACAGTTCATCTCCACTGTTTCACTTGTTAAATTTTATAACAAGTGAAGTTGAATTTTAAACAATAATTAAATTTGTATATTCCTCCATTTAACAATTGTAGACATTTAATCTTCTGAGATTATCTTCAATAAAGATGAGAGAGTAATGAATGATAAGATTATCTGTAGATTTATTGTGGTCTTTATTTTTATTATTGACACAAGATGGCACTAGTGTTAAAGTAGGGGTAACATATGGCTTATTTGCATTTCTCCCATATCCTTTAGAACAGTGCTTCTCAAACTTTTTCACTTGGCGACTCGTTTTACCCTAGCAAATATTTTCGCGAACCCTGTGTATAGAAGTATATAAACTAGGAATACAAATTAAAACATTTGCTGATAATAAATCATAAAGGCAATTTATTCGAAAACAATTCTTTGGTATATATACGAATATAACTTTACTATATATTAAAGAGAAAGCCAAATATTCATACTAATGTGCTGGATGTGCTTATTTACTTTTACATAAATATTTAAATCTTGGCTGAATATTTGATGCTGCAGAACATAGAGCTTCTTCAACGTTTTGTAGAGTTGTCCGATTTTTTGATTTTATAAACGTCAAAGCTGAAAATGCTACTTCGCATAAATACGCAGTACAAAATGTTAGAAGTGTGAGGGACAGAAGTTTGGGTTGTATGTGATGTGTCTTTCCTCACCTCCAGATTTCGTTTTTTTTTTTTTTTTTTGGAAGAGGGGGGGAACGGAAAGAGGAATTTGGAGGGGGGTGAGAGG
>WUQG02312929.1:0-19119 GCA_011317285.2 Androctonus mauritanicus | reverse complement strand
TAATAATTTTTTTGAAACTATTGAGCGACATAGGTTCTCTTTGCAAGCCTATCAAACGTCGATATTTACATAGTGCAGCTAAACCATTACTACAGTTCTGATAAAACAGCTTGGCCAGTAAAGCTTGATCTTTCTTCTCTAAAGGCATGGTGATTACTGATTTCATGGCATTCTACTGGCAATTTAAAGTGCTCCTAATATGCATAACATCCTGTCTACATTACATGAAAAGCACCATCTAGTGATCGAAATTTGCACTATTATTTTTTATTGCATTTTTCTTTTCCCCATGGTCCATATAACCTATATACTAAGTTTGAACAAAATATTTTGTTCAAACTTAGTATATCAACCAGAATGGGCTCAATATTTATGAGTACTGTGGATCTGACGGACGATATGAAAAAGTGTAAGTCTACTGTGGTTGTGTGGTTATTGTACAGGTAAGCAGGGCAAAGTGAGAGTCATTCTGACACAAACAGAGACAGAGAACTACAATTAATTTATATATATATATATATATGATGGTTGGAGGTTGGTGATGAAAAGGCACAGTCTTTAGTCCATCAACACAAACACTCAAAATGACATGGAGAAAATAATTTAGTTCATTCAACGAGTTCAAAATGAATTTGAACTCGTTGAATGAACTAAATTATTTCTCCTCACTCGACTGGAAGTCATCGGATTATTATAGATTCTGGTATTCTAGCGTGTCGTATGTTCTTTCAGGGCTTTGTGGTCAATCGTCTTGAGGATTGAAGCATGATGACCAATTGTATTGGAGAGGAGTGACTAGGCTAGCGACTCACTTGCGGAGATTGGCCGATGAGTTGATGGCCTCCGACGGCAAACTTTTCGTCCTTTCTCGTTGAATTCTGGTGACCAGCTGACGTTTTCTCTCGGAGAAAGATGATCCTCTCATTACATTCCTTTATCTTTTTACTTTTCTCACCTCCTGTGCATCCTTCGGTTCGTTAGTTGACCATTATTCTTCGATATTTGTTTGTTCTTACTTTGACTTTAGATGACAGAATACTCCAAGTTATGTCATTCAGGATTGAATTATGATGAGGTGTATAATTGCTATTTATAATAAATTTGTGATAAGTGCAAACTTTGTGGCTTGGTTACATTTCTTTCCTGTCTAATAAAATATCGTCTAACAGGAGAGAGAAAAATAATCTACTTAGGTAGATTTTTCTCTCTTCCCAATTCTTTCAATATTTGACTAATTATTATTTAAGATATAATGTAGAGTGACACCTTACAGTTGTTTCAAATTTTGTTTTTACAATTATTGATTTATGGAGTTAACCTAAGATTGACCCGTTATGATAGGACAAGATGGGTTAACATCCATTGTTCTACTTACATTTGTTGTATATTTTCTTATTTATTTTATGGAGGTTTTTCCAGGACCTCATGGTACTGTCACTTTAATTATAACCCCCTGTAGAACATAGTAAGGTAAGAACTTTTTAGCCTTCACTCAAAAGATATTCAGAAAAACACTTATAAATGTTTTGTGAAATATTTAAAAAATCACTTTAAAGTGTTTTTAACTTGTATTGGAATTCAGTAAAATAGAATTTTCAATAAAAATTTCTACTTAAGTTTATATAAAAACTAATATTGATAAATGATTTTATAATTTTGAACACGAATTGAGGCATATCATTTTAAATAATTTTAAAGAAATTAAAATGAAAATAATTAACATAATTATCTCTTTTTAGTTTGTTTACTGTATGTACAAAATTTTTTCCCTTAGCCTGTTCACATTTGTGCTTAATGTGTATGGACATCAAGGAAGCGGAATAAAATATGAATTAAAAAATTTAATCCTTATTTTATTAATCCAGCTTTTGCAGAATGGTGTTTTGTATGTATTTGCTGAAAATGCATCCTTTTAATGATAGTTCCTAAATTTTTCAGTTACCAAAGTATTTTTTAAATTACATGTAAACAAACATTGTTTATAATTGAACTGCTTGATAGAATATGGATATTTTATTCTGTTGTGTGGATTTTATAGTTTAATCTATAAAAATTATTCCAATTTTGAAATGAGATAAATGATATTTTTGAAATTTTAAATAAAAATCAAATTTTTCATAGCAGTTATAAAATGTTAAAACTAAAAAATATCATTGATAATAGGGAAATATTGGTTAATTCTGTTAAAATAGTAATATATCTTAAATCATTCATTCTTTGTTTCAAAATCATCAAAATTAGGAGAAAATTGTGAGAAATGAAATGTAAACACACTACACCATTTAAATGAGTGCGGCACTTTTATTGCTTTACAACAGCTACTCACTTACTGGAATATTGCAGCCAAGTTTACTTTTGTCCTGCAATGTATGATATTGGATGGGTTGCTACAGTAAACCATCTGTGATCCAATTAGAGGAAACAAAAAATGTTAATAGCTGTTTTTATGTTTGAGATTAGACCATTTTTTTATAAGGTGTGTCCCAAAAAAGATAAAGCTAACAACATTTTCTTACAAAAGATGATAAAGATAAAACTGTTTGATTTGTGCTTACTTTTATTATATTATATCATTTAAAATAATCATACAAGAACAGAATTTTTGTCTTTTTCTGGTAACAAAAATAAATAAAAAAATTATATTCTCATTTAAGTGGTTAATGACTGTCCCATAAACATAAAGCCATAACTGATATTTTCAATAAATATAGATATATGCAGTTTACGAGCCAATAAAATCATCTTTTTTGGATATTTGATAAATCCTCTTAGGCATAGATTTAATTAAATTTTGCAGCATGTTAAGGGGAATTTCTTCCCATTTTTTAATAATGACATCCTTTAATTAATTAACAATTTCATATTGTTGTCCATTGACATAAATTTGTCTTGCTAATAGCCCCTATAAATTCTCCATAGGGTTTAAATCAGGTGATTTGGAAGGCCAATCAATAATTGGAACACCATTTGTTAAAACATTCATAGGTGCTATTTGCCATATGCACTGAAGCATTGTCTTGTTGATAAAAACCAATGTCTTCCTGCAGTATCATGTATTGTTGGTAACAAATGCCAACTTCTTGATAACTTTTGACCATTCATACAACTGTTAATCATTGCAATTGATATTTTCCCACTCCAGCTAAAGCCAGCCCAGACCATCACTTAACCACCTCTCTGCTGACATTTGGAATATATGCTTTGATCCTTTTGAAGGTGCTCCTTTTGCTTTGACCTTCAAAAGGATCAAAGCAAAAGGAGCACCTTCAAAAGGATCAAAGCATTTATTCTAATAATATTGTCAACCATCTGTGCCATCTATGTTAAACTTTTTTCGTCAATCCAAATGATTTCCCTCCAAGATTTTGTTCGTGACATCTTACTTTTTGCCCATTTTAAGCATTTGTGTTTATGGCATGCTGTCAGTGAAGGAGTAGGTTTTCTTATATTGCAAGTATGAGCATAATGATACCACTCTGACAGCTGTTAATTTGGATACAGATGTGTCTTTCCTGCATGAGATCTGTCGCAAAGAGTAATTATGTTTGGAAATAGCACAAACAACAAATCATTTTTACCAGTTTGTTAACTTCTGCGGGTGATCTGTTCGACTTTTTCGTTTTATATTTGTCTTTTAGTTGTAAAAAATTATAGATGATGGTATGTGAACAATTCAATCTCCTAGCAGTTTGTTTTGTAGAATAACCTTCTTCCTTTAATACAATAATTTTGCCTCTTTCTAACTCTGACAAACATTTACTGCATTCCATCTTTCAATCAACAATTTTTAACATTCATGCAGCAGTTGCTGGAAGTATGGATTGTAAACGCCGCTTCTGTTGATTTGTCTCTATGCAGTAAAACAAATAATTTGCATAATTACAAGTTTCAAAAAGCATTATCATTAACTGGCTTTATACTTTTGAAACACCATTTTACATTAGAAAATTTTTTTATTATAATTATTTTCAAAACTGATTGATTAACAGTTTTAAGAAATTGATAGTTCAGGAGATACATCTTTCTTTTCAGAGTGAGCACATTACCAAATTGCTAATGTGCGTAGTTTTTACACTAATACAAATTTATGAATTGGTTTTATCTTTTTGGGACACACCTTATATTAGGATATTTTGATATAAATTTTAAAAATTTATAAAAAAAGTAATGCTAAAAATTGTATAAAGAAATAAGAACAAGTTAATAAATATGAAATATTAATAAAGCTGACAATATTTCATTGAATTCATGTAATTTTTTTAATAATTATGTAACTAACTTCATACAAAACAGTTATGTAACTCAGGTTTTTTATAAATAATTTATGAAAATTTTGACCATATTTTTTCATTCAAAACTACTTTGTTCAAAGGACATGTCACTATCTAAAAATATAAATTATTTCATTGGATGGCTAAGATTTCACGTAAAAAAAATTTTTTTTTTATTGATCTTGTATATGGTACAAAAAGTTCAGAAAAAAAGCAAATTTTAGAAAAATGCTCATATTGTTAGAGCAAAAAATGCAATAAATCCTGAAAATTTCAAAAGATTTCATCCAAAATTAAGTGAGATTTCACAATTATAATTTTTATATATTTTTTGCTTCTCAATTACATTTAATTTCTGTAAGTTGCCAAATATTATCAATAGAGCCCAGATTTCTATGCACTATAAAAGCATGAAATATACATGCAAATATGCATTTAAAAACTTTAAAAATGTGCACTAAAATATTCACGATCATATGAACTTAATATTTTTCTTAATTTATCTTACAATATGATCTAAGAAGCAGTTAACCAGAATATATATTTTATTTCTCTATACTGGTAATTTGGACATAAATTTGTTACAAATTAACATTTTGCTTGTATTCCGAATTACAGTAACATATCATTAGTTTTTCAATATTTTCTTCAAACAAGCTTCTGCGGCAATCTGTCAGAATTGTTTTATAAGTGAAAAAATGATTGTTCCACATCAACAGTGGTAACAGGACAGAATTTAAAACAATGAACGAAATTTGGTTTTACTTCAGATGATAGATGGAGTGAGGTATCTTCAAGATAAGCTGCTACAGACATCAGCATGTCATATGCTGGATTTTTGCACATTACATAATCCATCTTATCATGGATTTGTTTGCCTATTTCTTCAAGTGCCTTTGATAATTGTATTCTTGTATCCTGAATTACTTCCAGCACTTCATGCAGAGTCATTCCAACTGTTTCAAGTGTCACAATTTGATTAATTTTGAGAAATATGTTTCTATTATTTGTAGGATCACGTCAAATACTTTGATCCTGAAAAGTAACTTTTGCAGTAGAAATTGATGCTGCATTATCTGAGGAAAACCCAGTAACAACTTCCTTTACACTTTCAAAATTTTTATAATAGAATACTGCAGCTTCTAACCAAGTTCCCCAACTGGGGATAATAGGTGAGGGAGGTAAATGTGTATCTAGAAGCATGTTTCTGTAGTGCTGAACATGTAGTGGAGTCTTAATGAAAATTTTCTTAACATTTGATATTAAACTATTAATTAACGAAAAAAGTTCACAAATTTTTTTCAGCCACATGATTCAACATGTGAGCCATGCACATGCAATGAATTAGATTTGGATAAAACACTAAGTGCATTGGCAGCCTTAACTATATAAGGAGCAGCATCAGAAATAAAAACTTTTCAGCATCAGCACTGTCTGAACAGAGAAATCGAAATGATTAATGAATCACTTGCACAGCAATGGAATGATTAGTTTTTTCTAAAAATTTGCAGGCAAGAAGTACCATCAAGAAGCAAATATTGAGGACAATTTTCCAACAATATTTATTTGTCACATACCTTCCACATTCATCTGTCATTTCATCTGCTGCTAACCAAATGAACTGATTCTTTAAATCAATCTCTGATGTTTTTGATGGTTTCATTATACAACATATCCAAATAGTTTTTTCTTAAAGTTGACTTGTCTGAAATTCTTTGATTTAAATGAAAAAAGTATTTTCATTTAAATCAAAGAATTAAAGTAAGAATCAAAGAATTAAATTTCAAAGCTTTTTGAAAAAAGCTTTGAAATTTTCAGTTTTTTTTGCAACTGCTGATACACTGGAGATTGTTTTTAAGTGCTGAGTTAGTTGAAACTTTTTGTTTCATTCACCTGTTTTCCACATGCCTGGCAAAACACAATATGCCCAGTGTCACAAAGAATGTTTCTCCTCTTATCCATTCTTCTATTAAGGCTCGTTTATTGTTTTTTTCTTTTGGCATTGTAAAGAAACAGTAGAATTTCTGAGAAAAAATTAAACAGCTACAATTAATATATTACAAAATACTTCCAATAATCCTTGACCTATAATATTATTATTAATTTATTATGAAACAAATACGTAAATGTCCTTACTAGTGAAAAACAAATCCAATTTTTCTCTGTTGAAGTTTCAACCTCCTTACTGTAATCTGTTCTAGCTAAGAAATGAATAAACAAACCACCAAAGATTATAGTCCATTCCATAACAACTGGCATTTCAGCATGGATGCATAATAACTTTGGAAAAAACCATTTCTGTAAAATAAGGACTGATCAAAGCAGTTTGAGCCTGACCCATTTGCTATCAGCATTGTGCTTTGTACTTATTCTTTTCTTTTGATTTAGCTGAACAATCCATCTACATGTGCATATATATGTAGAAAGTAGTATGAAGTACGGAAACATTATAAAATAACAATATACAATTTTTAACATAATGTTATTTATGAATATAGTTTATAATGAATATAGTTTTATATTTTTCAGAATTTTATTTTACAATTTATTTCAAAAATTAATATTCATGAATGCATATGCATTTGTGAATATTAATTTGCAAATGCATATGCATTTATGCAATTATGTCAAATCCTTGCTCTATTGTTGAACAATGAATATTTATTTCAGAAACCATAAGTTATTAATTCAAATTCAAAATAATTTCAATGTGTGACGTGCTTGTGAATTATGTAAAAATATCCTATTAATTATAAAAATATGTTTTATAAAAGAAAATTTATAGCAGCTAAATAAAGACCAACAAATAATTATTCTGACATGTAAAATGATGAATAAGATACTGATTATCCAATATTGATTGTCAAAAAGCCAATTCAAAGAAATGATTACCTATTTCTTTGGATTCATCACTTGACTTAAATAAGGAAAACATTATTCAAAATGAAAAGATTGATACAGAGAAATGTTGGAAAGAAATTCAAATGGTGGAGAGAAATGAAGTTTGAAACCTGATAAAAGGGAACTAGAAATCTTCAAAATTGTAAAAGATTACAAGATCTGGAGTATAGGAGTGGATATTTATTGCCTGCAAAGAATTTTAGGATAAATCATATCATTGTCATCAGAAATGTAATGAAAATATCACTTTAAATCAAAGAAAAGAAGCCAAGTATGGCTTTTTTCAATTAAAAAAATCAAGTTAACCAAAACAGTTTCAAACAAGGTTTTATTAAGATTACAACAAAAAGAAATCATCCTAAAGATAATATTAAGGTAGCATTCCTTCATAAATTAATAAAATGAACAAAATGATATTCCTCTTTGCAAAAAATATATTAGCTATGCCTATCAGATAAATAACAGATGAATATACAACTATTACTACAAAAATAAAAAGTTTTGTTGTTTTAGGTTTAAATTCTTAGTTTAAACCTAAAGTTCTTAGTTGGTGGTAGAGGAGTCTAGCCTCTATTTATAATTTTGCACTTATGGAGAATTGTTTTTCAAGTTATGACAGATTCAAAAATGACCAAATTTTTTTAATGCATTCCTATTGGAGATTCCTTGTATTCTAAAGTCTCTAGTTTAATTTTGGCCAAGATAAATTTTATTTTTTATAAACAAAGTGTCATTTTAATTCAAATTAATTTACTTATTAAATTTCTGTTTATTCTGATCAGTAATGTTAGAGTTATTTGGATTATTATTTAATTATGGTTTGATTAATCCCTAGTTAACTGATATAACATATGTACCTTGTCACAGATTCCATACATATTATAATAAATATTTATATAGATTATTTTATAAAAAGAGATGGACTGTGATGAATTTTTTGAAAAAAAAAGACGCTATTATACAAATAGTCAAAAATTTTTATACTTTTATACGGGCGCAAGTGTATGCGTCACGGACTGCTTATAAGTGCTAGAAGGTAAAGAAATTTTATCTATTATACAAAGCTTTAAAATTTGAAAATCACTGTTCTACGAGAAGAATTTTATTCAAACTAACACCTTAGAAAAAATTTGTTTAGTAATAATTAATTTTTCATTTTAATTTTAATAGATTTTTACATCTATTTTAATACCTTTAACTTTCACCAGAAATTGATATTGATTTCAAGTCTTCAAAATATCATTAAATATAAACAATAAATATTAGTCATAAACTAACAAGTTCTGCTGCTTCTAGGAATACAAAGAATCACAAGCACTGTAGAGTACTTTTCCTGTTTAAAGTGCTTGCGATTCCTTGTAGTAAATATGAGATAAACGTTATTGTAAACATTTTGATGACTAAAGCTAAATAATAAGTATAAAATTTCAACTAGTATAGTGTAACTCAGATTCTATGTTATTCACATTTTGCATTTTCCTTTGATATATGTTTAAAATATTTGGACTTGCTTCATTTTAATGCAAATTACTACAAAATTTTTCCAAAATTTGTGATGATATAAAATTAAAATTTCTGCATTTTATGACAAATCAATAACTTGATTATAAAATATTTAATTTACATTTTGTACAATGTTCACAATGAACTTTATGTGCATGAATTTGAGCATGCATAAAAAGTGAATCTGATAGAGCAGTAACCTTGACAAGTTTGTTACAATTATTGTATATTCTCTCTCCTATACTTTATGCTTACATTTGCTTTTATTCTCATCTATCAAATAGATTAACTGTTTTGTAGTTTTGGATTTATGATTTCAAATACAGAATTTTATTTTTGATTTTGGATTTTTGAATTTATGTATTTCTGGTTTGATGTATATTGTTATTTCAAATTATAATACTTGATTTTTGATTACATATATTATTGACTAATTTATTATTGATAAACCAGTAATATAAACTCAGCTAAATTATATACAATAAGTTCCCCATAACAAAGCATTATAAGCAGTAAAGTTTAAAAAGGATTAGATAATTTATTAAAGAATGTTTTTGATCCTATAATGAATCTTCTTCAGCTTACCTGATAGGCTGAAGATTCATTATAGGATCAAAAACATTCTTTAATAAATTATTTAATCTTTTTTAAACTTTACTGCTTATAATGCTTTGTTATGGTGAATTTATAACTGAATATTTGATATTTTTGAAATCATTTAAATTATATATTTTTGTATAAAAATGGTAGAAAAGAAAGAAAAACTGTCATTTGAAACAAGTTTCCATTTTAAAAAAGTGGCTTTGTTTACAGGAAATTACTACAGGAACAAGAAAGTTCAAATTCTTTAGCAAGAGACAATCTGCTTCAATTTTTAACTACTATCACAAAAAAATCAGAATAATACAATTTTTTGTATAAGCCCGATTTCATATTTTGTATAAACTGTTTTTCCTTCATTTAAACTATTTTCATTTTTCCCTCTGGAAAATGTAAAATTCAGCCAACTGTAAAAAAGTATTAATATAGAGCAGTAAAAGTTTCATAAGCAAAAACCTTATTTCAGAGCAATGGTAATATAAATAAAACATAAAAATAATCATTACTATTGCAGTCTCCTACCACTAATTTAATTAAAAATTCAGACTTTTGTTATTAATATATTATATATAAAAATCAATGTATTTCATTATTTAGAAATTCATCATGACAAAATAAATAATGAATACATTGATTTTTATTTGCTAGAAATTTTCATAAGTATCAATTTAACAAAAAATTTTTTGCTGTTCCAAAAATTATTATAAAATACCTTATAGAAATAAAATTTTTGCTAAAAAATACTATATTTTTGGTTTTATATCATAATTTAAATTCAATAAATGCATTTTTAAAATATGTTTATTGAATTTAAATGCTTATTAACACTTCGCTGACATAGATGTGGAATTATGCTCCTTTTCATTGTCATGAATTTTTTGCAGGCACAAAATTTTGCTCCACAATTTGATATGCTACTTTGTTTACTTTGACTTATCACCTCTCTTCCTTTAGTAGACTGCAGTAAATTTTCAGCAGCTATAAATTCATAGCTGCTGAAAATTTACTGCAGTCTACTAATGCCACTTATTAATATTTTTGTGAAATTTTTTTATTCTTTTTTTTTAATTATATGCAAATTTTGGAGATGTAAAAAAAATGAATAAATTTGGAATATTTAATGCATTTAATTTATAATTGCAGCTAAAATTTGTAATTATGCATTATTTTTAATAAATTTGATTTTATCTTTATTGTTTTATGATAAAAATAGAAAATAGAAAAAAATCAGTTAAATTTTAAAGTTAATTTTTTGATGTTCATGTTCTATTCTATAAAATATTTATTTTTAAATCTAAATGCATATATTTTTGTATTCAGTTCCTAATTTAATCGGTATTTATTTTTTTTAATTATTTTCCCCTCTTTCTTTTAAAACAGAGCCAAAATTTTATATTAATTGAAGCTAAATGCATTGCTTTATTGATGATTTTTACTTCAATAAAATTTTTGTGGTGTATGTTTAATTTATAATTGAGGCTAAGATTCATAAATTACACTCTCTTTTGTTAGATTTTTATTCTCTCTTATGATTTTTTATTAATTTTAATAAACTGTAATTTCTTTTTTAAATTTGAAACAATTTTTTGATATTTGCCTTCTAAAGAATAAAAATATTTTTCATATAATAAGCATTTTTCTTTGTAATGTATTTATGACTGAATTATTGTTTATTCCAATATAGATTATTAGTTGTAAAAATTTTCAGCTAAGATTGTGTTTGTAATCTAATACTTCCTTCCATGGCATAAAAAATATCAATCTCCATCACACTACAATATCTTTCTACACAGTTTAGTTGTTTATCACTCATATAATCTTTAATTTTCTTAATGTGTCAATAATTCTTTCTTCATAAAAAGAACTAATTTTTAACCAAAGTAGATTCATTCTAATAAATTATTTTTTAAATAAATATTTCTATACTTTATATTCATACAAATGATCATGATCATTTGTACATCATGTCATATTTAAGCTAGATTTGATATTAATTTTCCCTAAATTATTGCATTTTGTTTTGATTAGCATTTTACATTAAATCTTTTTAAAATGGCAAATAATGAGTTATTTCTTTTAATTCATTTGTCATAAATCATGGATTTCTTCAAAATTACAGTAAACAAGAAAATTTCTGAAGCATCATCCCTATTTTACAAAATGAGATAAACCATTTGTCTGAGATCAAGTTGTTGACCTTAAAAGTACTCTTGTACTCAAACTAACAAGTTCTGCTACTTCTAGGAATACAAGGAATCACAAGCATTTAAACTGGAAAAATACACTATTTTATTATTAGATATATAGTATATATACTAATAACAACATCCAGTAACATTTTTGGCCTTCTATGGCCCTCCTCAGCCGGTTCTCTCAGATGAGTGTTTAACGTTCTACAAAGTATTTGATTCAGATCATCCCTGCTAGGATATTTATTTGTGAAAATTTATATTATACTATATTATATATATATAATATAAATTTTTGAATTTAGATGTTTTAATTTATCAGAGAAACAATACAACTAATATCACACTTGATGATCAAATCTGAAGTTGCTATCATACATTATTGGAGGGAAGTAATCACTTGATTATTCTGTCCACATTTCTGCATAAGTTTATCATCATTTTATTTCTCTGTGTTTTATTTAATATATCAATAATTTTAAAATTATTTGTAATAATGTAAAATCTAATATGTAGTCAAAGGGTATAAAATTAATGAATACAAGAGTACTTTTCCTGCCTAAAATGGCAGGAAAAATACATTTATATATATAATATTATAAAGAAATTAAAAATATATATATATAAGATGAAAATAAAGCAGAATGTTCATATCGATAAACAAACAAGCCGTAGCAGTGTCTATATGGGAAACCAACTATGTTTGATCATAAACAATTATCTGGCCTTTTTAAAACCTTCCCCTTTCATTATATTTGTCAAACACTACTTAGAAACATCACACAGAGAAAAGATATAATAAAAATCAATGATTATTGGATGAAAAATATGGCTGATTTTTACAATTCAATAGAATTTGAAAAAATTAAAATAAATACAAGTTTTTTTAAAAATGTAACAAATTAAGAATAAATAAGCAACAACAGAGGCAATAGATACTAAATATATAAAAATTATTTCATTTTAACTAAAAATAGTATTTTTTTTTAGATGAAAAATAAAGTATTCAGAATTAAATTAATTTAGAGGGCCAAATTTGTCAAAATTACAAATTTTTTACACAGTAGGAAACAATATGATAAAAGGATCACATTCTGAAAATTTTAAGCACTTATCTTTAAAAATTACAAAAATATCACAATTTATAAAAATATGCAAATTTTTAATATAACTTTACATATCAAATAAATCAAGCACTCACACAAAGAAAGTCTTTTAATACAGTATAACATTTTTGGACTTTTTTCTAGTCCCTCTTCAGTACCATACATAAGCTTTTTAAAATGTTCTGGAGGACATTTTAAAAAGCTTATGTACGGTACTGAAGAGGGACTAGAAAAAAGTCCGAAAACGTTATACTATATTAAAAGACTTTCTTTGCATGAGTGCTTGATTTATTTGATACGGTAAAGTTCAGTAATTCGCAAACTGTTTCTTTCAACATATTTTTAATAAAACTATGAGTTATTAATGCACGTCTCATGTATTCAGATTTCAGATTCCTGTTTTGTCAAAGTATTAATAAATTAATTTAAACCTTATTCAATTTCTATATGAATATGACAGTATACCTTCTGGAATGAATCTTCATCAGTAATGTCATATACAAGAATAGCTCCATTACTATCTCTGTAATATATAGGACCTAAAGCATGAAATCTTTCTTGACCTGCTGTATCCTGAAAAACAAAAAAAATTTTTATAAAAAATTTAATGAAGTAAAATTCCATTAGTTCAACAAATATAAAATTTTAAAATTCATTACATACCCAGATAGCTAAGTCTACACGTTTTCCTGCAATGTTAAGCTTCTTATTGAGAAAAGATGCCTGAAAAATTTAATTTAATATAATTTAATTCTATTATCTTAGAATAAAATTTATTCATATTTGACTAATCTTAAAAAGAAATAAATTATTTCATAGAACTGTTAGTTTTATAATTTATGATTTTTCAAATATTTCTTTTCAATATTTTCTTAATATCTATCTTCAGAATAAATAACTAGATTTTAATTATTTTTCATAAGTTATTACATTCAGATTCGTTTTATCCTTTTAAAAAAATTGAAAATATGTATAATATTAATCTTGCATATATATTTTGAATTATATGTTTGTTTGTGTTGAGTAATCTCCTAAACAGTAAAAGCTATAATTGTTAAATTCAGCACAGTTTTTTATCTAACTTAAATAACTGGCCTATTCAATGATTTTTAAAATAATCCAAAATATCCATAGAATAACAATTTAGTCAATAGATGGCATTATATGTCAAAGTATTCAGCCTGAAATGTTTGCTTTCCCTGATAATACACAACTCCATCTGTTGATTAAGTACTCAGTGTTTTTTGGAAATCTTATTAAAAAAAATGGATATCACATTTATTTAAATCAATTATCAGAATTAAATATAATTAATTAATTCTGATAATTGATTTATTGATTCATTAATTGATTAATTGATTTATTGATTCATTAATTAATTTTAATGGTTGTAGCTTCTACCATTTACGAAATTGCTGGACACACACAAAATCCAAAATATAAAGATAAAACAATTTCAAGAGGCATAAATAACTACTGTTTAATATTTCCTGAAACATTTATTTTTTATACTAAATATATGACTAGATAGATAGATAAGTTACTGGATAGATAGCACAATGCAAAAATTCTTTCCTAGTCATTTGCAATGTGACATGCCATTTTTTTGTTAATGACATGTCATATTGCTAACTATACAAAGGTTGTATAAATGGATATGAGTAAATATCTACATTAAATAGCTGATCCTAAACTTTAATCTCTTGTGTGTCATTGATAGCATATGCCTTATGTGACAGGGACAAAATAGAATTTTCCAACTGCAATTTCACAGATCCTAATTGGTTTATTACAGTTCTTTTTAAGGTTTTTGAAAAAATATCATAATGAGTTTCTGATGATGATTCCTAAACATTTAAATTGTTTTTATAAAAAATTTATTTAACTGAGAATTTTTTTTGCAAAATTCATTTTTTTTGGGTCCCTTTTATTCTATATTCTAGATTACTGTGTTTGTTTTAACATATTATCAGAGGAACATAAAGTTAATTAACCAAACTTTCTATAAAAATTAATTTTTCATAATATCAACTAGTCAAACAATGAGAATATAATAATATAAATAAAAATCTATTAAAAGAGGCATGACACTTATTGCTTTATTGCCATCAATCCTTTCACATGCTTTTCTTGCCAAGCCTATTATTTTTTGGAAAAAGTGTGGTATTAGGAGTGGGGAATAAAAATAAAGATTATTAGAGCTGTTTATGAATGAAAGGAGACTATTTTTTTCATTTGTTTACATTAGGTTATTTTTATATATATTCAAAAATTTATATATTAAAAATTATTGAAATTAAGGAAAAACATATCAATAAATATAAATTAACTAGAAATTACCTGCTCATATAAATGAGCGGAAATATAATATCACTTGAAATCTTGCTTGAAACATATTACCGAACTCAGTGGTAGGAAATCTTAAAATGGCGCTCGCTCTTCTGCTTCAGCGCCACCTGCACATTTTGTCTTTTTTGAGGAACTATAATTTCAATTTAATTTTTAACTTTAATTTTTAAAGTATTAATAAGAACAAATAATTTTGGCTGTCGCAGACATAAAAAAATTAGACCTTTCTAATGATACCTTAGTTATAAAAATCGATACAGTGGTTCGACCGAAAAAGGGACATCCATCAGCCAGTTACATTTGACTATTAATATATATGATAATAATAATGGCAATATTTCAATAAATTTATGTAAGTTTTGAAATAATTACATGGCATATCTTAATATTCATTAATCAAATTTGCATATTTATTGGATTTTTTAGCAATTTTTTTTAAGTATGGCTGATTTTCTTCATTTATAACTTGTTTTATTCAAAAGACTAGCAGCTATTCAAAGATAGCAATTATTTCATTGAGTGGCTAAATATTCAAATATATATAAAAAAAATTTTGTTTTCAACAATCTCATATACAGAACAAAAATTCTGAAAAAATACATTATTAAGTTTTTTATTCTCTTTCTAATAAACTGTAAAAATTTCAATGAAAATTAAACAAGAAATGATCATTTTAATTTTTTGCACATTAATTAGATTTAATTTCATTTATTGCTGATACACAAAACATTAATGAATATGACTATTTATCAAGAAATCCAATTGTAGTGATATGAAAATTAGGCAGTTTTATTGGTAAATAATATTTCAATTTTATATTTTAACAAATTAAAAAAAAATATTTTTCTGCCAGTTGTAATTCAATTAGTCTGATGATAATATACACTAGTGGCTAAAATTGTGGAAATCTTTTGGAAAAATGAATTTTTGAGGTTTGATGGCTCATACCACCATTTTTTTTGGAGTAATACCATAAAATTATATATCAATGGAAAGATAATTTAATCAAGAATGTAATGCAGCAAAGTTTGTTCAATTATCTGTATTTTATGAAATGTTATAGCCAAATAACCAGGAAAAAAAAAAAAGCACAATTTGCTTTTATGTTGATATGAAATAAATTCCTTCATTTGAATGTGGACAATGAGCATTAAATATTTAGAAAACCAATCAAGTGTCATCTTGTTTTGGCAATAAGCCAATAAGGTCACAGATGGATTGAGCTATTGATATTATGTATTGGAGCTAAGAAGATGTGACTGTTATCAAATTGGTTTTTTTTTGTGTTCTTTCATTTAGTTAACTTTTAAAACGTAATAAAGTTAAAGAAATGGCACAAAGAGTTGACTGGCCACCCAGAAAGCGATGTAAAATAGTACTGTTAAGTGAACAAGGCTATACTTATGAAGAAATTAAAAGAAAAACTGATGGAAATTTAACCAAAGGTGGCATTTCTAAATTTTTTGAAGAAGTATAAGGAGATTCAGTCACTACAGAACCAGACTGGTAAAGGCAGAAAAAGGTGTACAACAGTCAGTGATGATCAAAGAATTGAGTGAATATGCCTGTGTGACAGAAGAAAATCATCTGGGTGTATACAAAATGAAATGGTGCATTACAGTGTGAAATTAAGTACAAAGACTGTTAGAAGTGCAGACTGCAGAAATTTGGTCTAAATGCTAGAATTCCATGAATAAAAAGCCATTTTTCTCTCTCAAACAAAGGTTGAAAAGATTACACTGGGCTAAAATCTATGTTAACTGGACAGTGGAACAGTCATATCAATGGGACAGTGTTATTTGGAGTGATGAGACCAAAATTTCCATTTGGTAGTGATGGCATAAAACATAAGGAGAAGAATTGAAGATCTGCATCCTGATTGCATTACACCTACTGTGAAACACCCAGTTAGTGTTATGATATGCTATGATATCAAAAGGTGTGGGCAGAATTTGTGTGATTAATGGAAATAAAAATACCCAAAAATACATAAATGAAATACTTGGAACCTAAACTGAAACCTTCTGCAAAGTGATCTTTTCAAGATAATGAAACATTTATATTTCAACATGATTCAGCTTCATGTCATATTGTTGGAGTGTGCAAAAAGTAATTTCAAGATAATCATATTCCACTGTTGGAATGGCTTGAGAATAGCCCAGATCTTAACCCAATCAAAAATCTATGGAGCCAACTAAAGAAACTTGTTAGTCAGAAGCAACCAAGAATAAAACCCAATTAATAGAAGCAATAATTCAATCTTGGCTTCACATTATAACAGTTGCAGAACTAAAAAACTTGGTTCACTCCATGGGAAAACATTGTAAGACCATAATTAAACCCTAAAGGTTATCTAACTAAGTATTAACTCACATGAGAATTTATATATATCTCTTTTTTTGGTGTATTTCACTCATCTTCTTAATAACTGCTGTTCTAATAAAAAAAAAATCCTTCATAAAAGTTATTGTATTACATTCTTGATTAAATTATCTTTTCACTGATATATAACTGTGGTATTACTCAAAAAAGTGGTGTTATGAGCCATTAAATCTCAAACACTTTTTCCAAAAGGTTTCCACAATTTTGGCCACTAGTGTAACATTTCAATAAATATGAGCTTGAAATACTGAAGGCACAACTTCCAAAATTGATAATATGATAAAGGAGGCCATGGGATTTTAGTTTATGAAATAAAAATAATTAGTTCATAACATTATCAGGTATAAAAAGTTGCTTTATATATAGTATATAATGATAATTTTCATATACAGTGTTGTTTACTATCTGCAAATCACATTGGACAATGAAAAGTCCTGCATGTATAAAAAAGCCTTTACAAATTTCAGCTGCATAAGAGGAAAAGGTCGGTAATCATTTGCCACATCAAAACTGACTTTTATGCAAATTCAAACTTGAACAAAATGATTTATTCCACCATAAAAGTATGTTCTATAGTTGAAGCATCAGTTTTGTTGAAAAACAATGATGTCAATTAAAGATTGTGCTTTACTTGTGAAATGCATTTGTCAACAGAATAGTAATGCAGTGATTATATTAAGATTCTATAAAGTATTGAAAGGATTGAGAAATGGATCAATTACTCTCAATAATTTCTGGCAAATGATGAAAAAGCTTAAAAATACAGATTTGATAATTCATTAAACTATAAATTATCAACTATGAATGAGATAGAAAAAACTTATCCCTGTAGAAACCAGGGAATCTGCATTAGGAGGAGAAAGAATCCATGTCAAATGTATGTAAACAATAGTTCGTATTCTGTTCTATGTCACATGGATTTGCCAGTTATTATTGTCAATAAAGTTGTTTGAAAGGTATTGCATTACTAACCCTATCAAATCAGCTGTAAAGGTTAGCAATGCAAATATTAAATAGTAAAATAATGATGTTGTAGTGAGAGTCATTTGCTTTACAGTTCTCCTTGCAAGAATAGAAGTGGAGAAATATTGATCTTGGAACATTTTGTAAACAGATGAAGCCCATTTTTACATGAATAGGGCCATGAACACTCAACTGAAAGATTTGGATAATACAAAAGCTAAAACATTGTTGATCAAATCTGCATTCACCAAAAGTTACCATTTGGTGTGGATTTAGTAGTAGTGTTATTTTTGTATGTCCTATTTCTTCAAAAATAACATGCCAAGAGGTCCTATCACATGTTCCATAACTGCCTCATGCTATGAGTTGCTATTAAAAACCTCAGTGATACATAACCTCCAACAGCATGAAATCACAAAACTAGTATGGTATTCATGCATGATGGTACTCCACTACATATCAAAATAGGAACTAAGCATTTATTGCAAGAACATTTTACAAACAGGGTTATTGGATGACATTTTCCTATAGAATGACCACTTTGATCACCAAATTGATCATCATATAATTATTGGTTTTGGAGATACCTTAACTCAGCAATAGTAACATAACCAATCAAGAAAGATAAAATTCAAATTAGCATGCATATTAACTATTATTTATGCAAAATTGTCACTGTTTTGTTAAGATAAATCTTCTAAAATGTGTGAGCCTTATTCTTTGGCAAAGTTTCTATTTTTTAAGACAAAATCATTTTTTACTATAATTTATTGTTTCTACACAACAAGTCAAAAACAGCACTATTAGCAAGTTTTTACAGGACTTTTAATCTTGTAAAACGTTTTCGGACACTTA
>WUQG02312818.1:0-19120 GCA_011317285.2 Androctonus mauritanicus | reverse complement strand
AGTGAATATAATGATAAAATAATAAAGAGCATAATAAAATAATAGATAGGACAGGTCAGAGCTATCCTCTTCACAAATTTCCTGCCTCTGTTATGATCCTGGGAGTCATAAGCAGTGAAGGAGATGTTATGGCACCACACTTTTTCAAGGAGGGCCTGAGGGTGACTGCAGAAAGTTACATCAATGTGCTGGAGACAGTTTGAAGCCCTGGATGGACAAGGTGGCCACTGGGAGGAACTACATGTTCCAGCAACACTCTGCTCCAACTCACAAGGCGAGGAAGACCCAGGCCTGGCTTTTCAGTAACCTGCCCTACTACTGGTCACCTGACTTGTGGCCTCCATCCAGCCCAGACTACAACCCTCTCGATTATTACGTGTGGGGTGGAGTTGAAGCAAAGGTCAATAAGATTCATCACAACATAAAGGATTCCCTGAAGGCTTCTATCCTACAGGTGATGACAAATTTAGACAGAGAAGAGGTAAAGCATGCCTGCAGAGGATTTAGGTCCCAACTCGAAAAAGTTGTAGAAGCAAATGGTGACTATATCGAATGATTTCAATTATTTGCAATGTATTTAACTTTTTATCTAGTTTTTTTATGAATATAGTTATTTTTTCCTGCAGTTTTGTTGTTTTTATTTACATTGCGATTTTTCCAGATTTACCTCGATGACCCTGTATATGTTTTTTGCAAAAGAAAAGTTGTCATTACCATGTAATATTTGACATCACTGCCTTGATTAATATAGGATGGAACAAATTGTATTGTATCTACATTAGTTTTCATAAAATATGGAACAGAAACAGAAAAATCATATTTCAGCAAATATATTTTTTATAAAATTTAATGAGCATATTTGTTATATTACACATTAAAAAAGGACTAAAAATAATGAATATAAAACATTTATTTTCTATAAAAATTAGAATATGCAGAACAAGATGTGCATGAAAATGAAGTAGCCAAAATTTCTCAATATGGAGTATAGTCATCCCTCAAAATAGTGCAGAACCTGCAGAAATGTTTCATGCTATTTGATACTGCTTATCATTTCAGTTGGTAGTAATGACTGTTGTTCTTGCAAAGTGCTTCAGAGCCTCTCAAGGTTTTGGAATGGGGTTGATTACAGTTACAAATCTTCCTAGTGTCCCAGATATGTTCAATAGGATTAAGATCAGAAAACCTGGCTGGTCATTCTATACAGAATAAAAGAATCTCAATTTTGCTGGCATATGGGGAATATTGGTGACTAAGATTTCATTCATATCTTCTGGCATTCACAATTCCTCTAAGAAGCACATACAAGTTTGGACCATCCAATAAAATGCCACCCAAACTGTCAGACTACTTCCACTATAAAGTATTTTTCTTGAATATTAGAAAGTAACATACTGCTAATTCTCTCCAGATCAGAGTATACTTGAGCAGTATTGCAGATCAAATTTGGACTTATCTATAGGGAGTACAGGCCTTCTCCATTGGTTTCAATTTAATTCACATGATGTCTTGCCCATTTTAAATATTCCCTCTTAATGATGAGAGGTAAGGAGCAGACAGGCTAGCCATCTAATATACAGACTTTCTTTGTGAAGTCGTCTACACAATGGAAGCAGATACTAGTGTTTCTGAAATCACTGCAAGGGTACATTGCTGATATATTGGAATAGTATGTCTCTACTCCTTTGAGAAAATAATCTATATACATATATATATAAAGTGCAATTCCTGTCTGTTCCATAAAGGTTTCTGCACCATTTGATCCCTCAGGATCAAACTTGATCTAGAGACTTCCCTCAACTCTGTGGATAACATAAGCTACCCAAAGTCAAAATTGCCTCAGTGGGTGGGGCATTTTTGGGTAGCAACAAAAATGCTTTTATTCAAATCCTTCAGAATGATGTTGAATTCAGATTGTTACATTCATGCCAATGTGACATCAGGATGATTCAAGATGTAATAATAGAATGATTCACTGTGACATTATCATGATCAGCCAATTGACTCCAGATATTATAATAAATTATATGGCAAAATGATTTTCATTCGAATTTGGGATCCTGTTACATAATTCCATTACATAATCATGACATAACAAATATATGATGTCACATCACAATGATGATGCATAAGCACAATAGTGATGGCATCATCACATAATAATAACTGATCCCACGATTTTATACTTTAATAAAATTCAGAAGGAACAAATAATTTCTACCAGTTGTAATTCAATTAGATGTCTGATGATGATATAATACTTTATAACATTTCAATTTAAAAAAATTCTGGGATACAAATACAATTATTAATTTTCAGTAGGCATAGTACACAATATCACAGCATTACTGATTTTAATGTTCCTCCAAGCAAATCTTTTTCAAATCAAAGAGAAGAAAGATATAAATTCATGAATCTTTGGAAATTATGAGAGTTGTATTAAAGAACAACTGAATGACTGAAACTATTGAAGAAATTGACATGCAAATAATCAAAATCGAATTTTTCTTAATATACTGTGTGTGTTTTCAAACTATTCCCAGACAATGCCAGGCACATTTTGATTAGTCAAAGATATTGATCATCCGCTATCCTAGTAACTCCTGGTCTTCCATTGCTATATCTTTGGGATGCTGTTTGAGAATTTAGAAATTGGTTCCACAGCTTATGAATTATAGTACAACTAATATTTAACCATCTTGCTACATCTCTGATTTTGTCCTGCTTTTAGCTTCTCAATTGCTCACCATCTCAATTCATTGGTTAAATGACATCTCCTAGCAATATTCTAAAATTTTATCTGAGTTTTTTCTTTCACATTTCAGATTCAAATTGGCAAACAATCTTTACTCTTAACTTTTGTTATAGCCAATTTTCATATACTAAGGATTGCAGAAATAATTTGCATATTTTGTTCTTGTTCAGTATTGCATTCTGTAATATACATTAATTTCATGCATATCTAGTTACTTTTTAAAAATTTGTCATTTTCCTACTTCCTTAATTTATAAAAATTAGCATATCCATTATCCAACTCATGCAAATAATTGCATGAGTTTTTTACAGAACTTTGATTTTGCTTAAATGAAAAGAATAACTTTAACAAAAATTCTGAATCAAAACAACTCAGAGCTATGTGGACTACAGTGATTGCATTAATTTTATGCATATCTAGCTATGTTCATGACCATATGAAATGGCTTTGTTTCATTTCAAAGCTTCATGGGTTCACACATTCTCAATGAAAGAGATTTGCTCCATCACATTGACATCTGTAATTTGCTGCTCAAATGTCAAGAAAATGATCTGTTTTTGAACCAAATCACATGAAAAATGGATTGTTTACAAAAATGTCGAATGCAAGAGATCATGGAGTAGAAGAAATGAGTCCAGCTCAAAGCACTTCAAAAGCAGATATTCATCAAAAAAAAGTGATGCTCTCGAGTGAATTTCAAGGGAATTATTTTTTTTGAACTTCTATCAGCAATTCCATGATTAATTCACAAGTATACTACCACCAATTGGACAAATTGAGTGATTCCATCAAATAGAAGAGGCCAGAATTGCTTAATAGAAAAGATGTAGTGTTTCACCATGATAATATCTGACCTCATACAAGTTTGATGACTCACCAGATGCTGTTGCAGCTTGGATGGAATGTACCGCACCTACCATATTCACCAGATCTGGCACCTTTCGATTATTACTTGTTCTGGTCTTTACAAAATTCTTTAAATGGCAAGACATTTAGTTCAAGCGAAGATCAAAAGTTCTACGAGCATGGAGTCGTGCTACTAGCAGAAAGATAATAATTTTGGTCCAACACATTTTGCTAATATATAATTGAATAAAATATTTATACACAATAACGTTTATAAATGCTCTACAAACAAGAAACACCAAAATTATTTTATTGGTAAAACATTTTCAGACCTACTTCTGGTCTCTCATCAGTACAGCTTTTTCTTAAGAACAAAACAATTTAAAATAGTCGAACATTAGAATTTTTGTAACAGATTTTTATTGTTCTAATGTTTGACTATTTTAAATTGTTTTATTCTTAAGAAAAAGCTGTGCTGATGAGGGACTGGAAGTAGATCCGAAAACATTTTACCTATAAAATAATTTTGGTGTTTCTTGCTTGTAGAGCATTTATAAACATTATTGACTATTGAATAAGCAAGTGAAGATACCCATTAGTTTTGTATATTTATATACTATAAAAAAATTGTCCTTTATTTTCATGAAAAAAATGAAATTATTTCCAAACAACCCTATATATAAAAAAAAAATTACGGAAAATATTTTAAATAAAGTTGAATTTATATAAGTCAGGAAGAGGTTTTATATTTATTAACTAAACCATTGTATGCTAAATCACCCTTAGTGGAATAATTTTGATCTAATTATATTTATTATATTTTAATTACAGAATTAAACATTTTAATCAAATATTTATCTTTTTTTTTTTTTCCTCTTAAAAAATCAGTATTTCTGTTGTAAATAAATTTTTCAGTATATAGAAATAATGTTTTTCCCCCTACTATTTTTTTTAAACTCTAAGTTTTTTAAAAAAGTTACTGTAAAATGTAAGCTATTTGTGAATTGTTGAAGTTCTGTTTCTGAATATTTTCAATGTAATAACTATTTATTGAAACATATGAATATTTTATGTTGAAATAATTTTTCTTTTTAATGTATAGTAAACTATTAGAAAGAATATATATGTACATATTATGATTAAGTTCTGAACACAAATAAAAAAAAACTGATTTGACTTAAATCATAAAGATTAGCACAGAACAACTTAATATATTTTTTATTTAACTACCTTCTAATATCATCACATTTTGTATTTTAAGAATAAAAAATTTTCAAAATAGTTTTTAGAATGATTTATTTATAAATATTATTTGATGTATTCTGTCCTAAAAAGAAAGAAATATAACAAGGATTCAAATGATATTCAGAATCTGTTTTATTGAAATTAATGTCTTTCAGTTTTGTTTTCAAACAATATTTATTTGTATAATAAGAACTAAAACATCTGGTAAAGAATTTATTTATATATAATCATATTTATGTATCTTTTATAAATGATACTATTTTAGATTACTCCATAATAATTTATGCATATAAATTTTCTTAAATAAATAACATTCATTTTGAAAAATTATTTTTATATCATTAAATTTAAATGTCATATGTTAACAAATTATAAGCAATAATTTATTTTCAATAAACATTGAACAAAATGAAATTGATCTGGTTATGGAAAATCTAAAACTAGTGAAATTTTAAGTGCAAATTCTAATAAATTTGATACTAATTTTACTGTTGGAAGTAATATCATCTTATATTTGAACTAATATATTTGAATCATTTTTAATTAAATCAATCTATATAACTGTGTATTTCTTTTATAGGATCAAACAATCAAACATATGAACACTGGTCTCTGTTTAGATAAACCTCAAGAAAAAGACATGACATTGCCAGTGCTCAAAGAATGTAATAGTAATAGTATTTCCCAAAAATGGATAATGCAAGGAAGGTTTAAATGGCAAGCTTCATAGGATAAACTTTTAATAATGAGTTGTTCTAAATTACACATGGAATGTGTACTGTATAAGTGCAAATACATGACCCATTAAAACATTAGTAAAAAAGTGAAAGAAAAGTGAAAGTGCATTAAAATAAGCTTTCTTATTTTGAGATGATGCTCCTGCAATAACATCCTATAATGAACAATACATTCCAAATCTGCAGTTTGTTACAAATCTTAGAGTATGGATGCAGGTAAGACGGGTCAACTTGTCTCAGGTTGTTTGTTGCTGATCTGCGTTTTTAAGGAAATGGCTTTTCTTTTCTAGGTGCCTTCTACATAAGGCTTTTTTTAAAAAGCCATTTTTCTCTTGTTGAACTCATATCACAGGTGTATTAAATCATTAAAAACATTCCACATTGTTAAAACAGATGTTTCTTTCTGTACTTAGTATCCATATATTGTAAGTTTTTTTTTCTGTTGAACAGTTGATGAATGGGTGATTTTGTAATATAGGAAAAGAAATTTTGTGATAGAATAATTTAATTACTGATAATTTTGGTCATTCTGTTAAATTTCATTGAAAAAGTTCATTCAGTTCTTTTACCTGTATTTTTATATGAATATCTGCTTAAAAATGAGACTACATCACTACATTAATTCTAAAACAGTTATTATATATATATATAATATCTTTATAGTTATAAAAAGTTTAAAAGATTTTAAAATTAAATTCACAAATGATGAATTTTATTATAAGGAAAATAATTATTAATATATACAAATTTTATAAATGTAAGTATATTTAAGAAAACTTAACTTGAATATTTTAATTAATATTTATTTATGAAATGAATATTTTGTAGTTTAATTTTTAAAAAAAGAAAAAAGCTAGATATTTATATAAAAATACAGAAATTGATTTTAATTTTGTTGAAATTGAGACTGATCAAACATTTTCAATTATTTGAATTGAGCAGAATGACTTAGTTACAAAATTTTTATATTATTATTATTATTATTATTATTATTATTATTGATGAACTACTATCATCATTCATAATTTTTGTTTTAAATATCCTATATGAAACAAGGATAACTTGTTATTTTTTAATGAACTTAAATCATTCCAATTTATTAATTGCACCATTTAATTTAAACACAAAATTATATAAATTTATTTGACTGTCTTTTAATTTTTGTTAAAACTTTAATAAAAATATGTAGTAAGCATATTTCTATAAAATTTTGAAACAATTTGTGCTGTTTTTTAATTTAAAAAGAAAATTACACAATCTTATTTTACAAATTGAAAAAAGAAATTAATTCAATGGATTGAATATCAGTAAATGTGTAAAATGTATGATTTATATAAAATAAACAATTTTTATGCATAATTTTTTGTTTAATTATCATTTTATTAAATTAATGATACATTTACATTGTAAAGTTCTTATATATTAATAATTATGATTATTATTGATGAAATTTATATACAATTTATATAATTTATTAAAATTATTGTAATTGTTAATTTAGATATTAAGGTTAAAGTGTTATGTTAGAATAATTTATGAATAATGTACATTTCTTATGATCTACATATAATACTTTGATTAAAATTTCAAAAAACAAAGTTTCCTTCTAAATAAGTATTTTCAAGAAGTATGAATAACAAACAAGTAAATCCTTTCTCAGATGAAATGAGATTGAATTCCTTTGTTACAATTATAAATGTATATATTTATAATTCATACATATGTTGTTTTATAATTATGGTACAATATATTACTTTATTCATATAAAGTATGAAAATTTTAACAGCTTATAATAATTTAAGCTGTCATATATCTTCTACAGAATATTTTGATATATAGTATAAATAACAAAATTTTTGTAATTCATATATTGAATGTTGCTGTTAACTAAATGCTTCAGTCATCTACTAACTGTTTATATCGAAATATTGTAGAGATTGTATCACGTCTGGGTTCCCTCGGTGGTTTTGCAAGTTGCATAATCTCTCTGGCATAATCAGAATGTATCAAATCTGCCTCTCGCAGCTTGTATTCTAATCTTAAACGTGAATCATTGAATACCTTTAAGAAAATAATTATTGTGAAAATTTAATTCTTTTAAATAATGTGTTTATAAATATTTATTAAAAATGGAGTAAGAAGGAAAACAGATTTTTGTGTATTTAAATAATTACATTTCTTTTTGCATTTTCTTTCATATAATGCTCCTGTCAGTTAAAACTTAAATTTTAAGTCATCCGCCATTGTTCATAAGACCATCCGATGCACATTGCATTCTATGAAACAAAACATAAATTAGTATTTATGGTTTGTTGTATGATGAACACATGATGACTGAAAGCTACTTCTACAATATGTAAATTAAACTTTCTAATCTATGTCAATTTGCATCAGGTCATGAATGTTGCAGAATGATTGATTTGTTTAATAAAATTGAAAATTTATCATGTGATTAAGAAAATTTTAAGTATTGTTTGTATTTTGACTATTGGATAAATTTTATGCAAAATGAGCATACCTGGTCATCAGTGTAAGTGTGAAGATTGAACAGTGTTGTCTGTAGTTGCCAGTCTAATAGCTCCCTTTTAGCTTGAGAAGAAATGGTATCCTGTTCTAACCTGTCTGGATCTCTTTCAGCATGCACTTGTACCTATCGGATTTTAAAGTAAAATTTTAACCACATACTATTGAATTTGGGATTAAAATATTGTTTACAAATGTTGATTTAATAAAGATTTAGAGTTCTGTTAATAAATAATTTTATTAGTCATGTTAATATATACATATATTTTCTTTTTTTTTTATTTCAACAATTCCTTTATAAGTTAGTGCATATTAAATTATACATACTTGCTTATTACATTATAAAATAAATTAAAATCAGAAATATAACTGTAATTATTTTTTAACAGGATTATTTTTAATAATTAAAAATATATTTCATTATTTTTTAATTCATGTTACAGTTTATTTATTTTTTTTAAAAATTGAACAACAAATTTCTTAATTTTTTATTAAAATTTATTAAAAATAATTATTCAATTATTCAAAAATTTTTAGAGAATTACAAAAAAATAGCAGCAATAATAATAATAATAAATATAGAAAAACAATATTAATGCAAAACAGTATTTGTCTTCAGACATAGATTTATATATATAAATTCTATAGTAGTAATTAAATTTACTGTATTAATTATGAATATGACTGATCTGCTCCAAAGTTGCCCTTAAATTGCTTATCTGTATTGAAAACCAATTATATCAAACCATAGTAATATATTCCTCAACGACATAAAATGATTACTAAAATTGATCAAATATAGAATTAATATTTATATCTTTTATTTCTATGTTTATTGAATTTTTAAAAATGAATAAAACAAAGTTTCCTTAATTTACTGAATATGAAATGAATGTTACTTCTATTTTTAGATTCATTTGATCATATTATTCATAAATTATTGAATTGCAAATTTAATATAGATTCATCATTGATATTCTGGTATGATGGTCCAGCATCTCCTTTAATCTAGATAAAATTAAGACAGTGCATTTGAAATTCAATTTATGATTATTATTATACTTTGCAATTATGAATATATATATAATTAAAACATTAAAAATAATTGGAAACAACATTTAATAAACAGTGATGGATAATTTTTTATCTTATTAATTAGATTAATTCATTCATATGCCACATTTGTATAAATCAAATAATTTCCTAATGTTGCATAAATAGAAACTTAACAAATCAGATAAGATTATCTGAACTTCATATACGTGAATGTAGACTATAGTTGTAAGTTCTTAATTTTTTCCTTTGTTTCCTTTCTCACTGTTAGGCACAATCAAATGAGAAATTTTCTCTTGCAGAATGTTTTTAACTTCTGAATTTTTCTTTAATTTTTTCTGTGCATCTAGATTTCATACATCAGCTACTTCTTTTAAAAAATCAAATATGGGTAATCCTCAATTTATGACTGGGTTTTGGTTTCAAATTCTATTGTCTTAAGCTGAAAATGCCCAAAATTTATGGATTTCTCACCTCTAATGTTCATTAGGACATATGCATAAAGAACACAAAATTACAAGAATCAGACATAAAAAAAATTCTCTCCATATATTCTATCATTGGGTCAGAGAATTAAACCATTGAATTGCATTGGCAAAATTAATGGATTTCATCACTTATAAATTGAGGACTATCTATTATCTGTTTGTTTTTTATGTTTGATAAGTTTTTTGTAAATTTCAAAATACAGATCTAAGCATTTTTGAAGCTTCCTTTTGAATTTTGTGCCCCTTTCAGTTGAGAGACAAAATATTGAAATTTTCCAATAATTTTTTTTTTTCATAATGACTAGCAAATCAATATGGGATTCACAAGGAATAGAAATATTTAAATATTACATCTAAAATAATAACAGAATTTTCCCTACACAAAAAACTCAGAAATATGATGTTATATACAGATCACAGAAATTTATTAACCATACTAGAGAAAAATCTTATTATATAAGTACTGTTATGTGAGAACTGCTACAATTTTCTGTGTTACAGTAAAAACAATGTCATATAGATACTTTATAACAAAGGTTGACTGTATTTAAAATTTGTTTATAGTGGTTCATAATGCTTTAGAGATTTGGACAGAATATAATTAGTGGGCCAAAATACTGATGAAATTACATGATCTCTGGATGGCAAAATGGATATCCAGCAGGATATTGAAAAATCAGTGATGTATCTGTATAAAATTAATCTCTCAAGTTCTATAAAGCATTTTCAACAAAGAACAGACAATTAAATAATGTAACAATCAATAAAACAGTGTTTCCCAACTTTTCTTCTTGGAACATATTTTTAAGTATATATCAATCTTGTAGTGGAGTTTTAATAAGTAACATTAGCATACATATAATAGTTATATAAAGTATGGAAATAAGATTAAAAAGTAACAAAATATAATAAATGTTTAGTTAAATATAATATAATAATTTTATTTAATTAAAATAAAAACATTATTATTATTTTTAAGAATCTTATTTATAAATAGTAATTAAATCCATATGTAAATTGCTATTTCTATTAACACATTAAGCTTTTACTTTTCTTTCAGTTTCATAAGTTTTTAAAAATCATTGTTAAAAATAATTCTGAGTTTGTCTCATAGGACTTATTCAAGATGCTATTTTTTCCATCTCCAATTCAACAGCTTGTAGAATTTAAATATTTTTTTACAAATATGTAAATACACTAGTTCTATAATAATAATAATAATAATAATAATTATCTTTTTCTTCAAATATTTCTACTGTGATTTAAAAATTAGTAGAAGCTATAATAGGAAAAAATTTATGGAATTTCCAGTCACTTTTTATTGAAGAATAAGGTTCCTAGGAAAAGTTAGAAGTTTGTATGTTCCAGACATTTCAAGTTTAAACAAAAATTAATTAGAAAGTTAAAAGATAAAAATCAGAATCAAAGAAAATTTCATGGCAGTTTATAGAATGAAAACATTAATCAATGAATTGAAATTGAGAGCAATTGGGTAGAGCCAGAAGAATAAGCCAAAGTTAGGCAGAAGTAGCCAGATGGTTAAATTTCAGTTGTACTGTGGTTCACAAACTATAAGAAGTTTAAAATTGGCTCCAAACAGCATTTCAAAACACAAAACAGCAAATTGCTAAAAGCATAAATCCTGGCTTCTTAGATAATAGCAAATATAAAATAGAAAAACTTAAAGGAAAATTTTTTTTGCTATTTTTCTCAAATTAAAGCTTATTATTGTGTTGTTCAATGCTTAAATTTAAAAACATCAATTTATTAAAAAAACATTATTATTAATTAATACATTGTGTTTTTGTGTGTATTAATTAATGTTTTTAAGTTTAAAGCTTGCTAGGGTGCTTTTTAATGATTAAAAAGCATAATAGCAAGCTACACAAGCAAACATAACAGGACAGCAAAATATAAAATAATTGATAATTCTAATCAGTTATTAATGTGTTACATTTTTTGGTAGATAACATTATTTTTTATGATTTTTATATAGCTAAAATCTATATACTTAATTTTCCATTAGAAAAATCATCACACATGATGTCACAGTTTTTAAAGGAATAATAACAAAGATGGAAATATCACTTCTTCCTATTTTAATGATGATTACTAGCAATTAGCAGAAAGTCCAAACAAAATAGAATACCACTGGTTGTTAGTATGCATAATGGAATTAATAAGTGTTAATTATCTATTGAAATTAGGATAATGCATAGAATTCATAGCCATCATGGAAAGTATTTATAAGAAAATTTAATTTGTTTCAAAAATATAACAATTTTTTTTATAATATAAACTAAAGAGAGAATCAAAAATCCTTTAAAGTCTTAGTTTCACACAAACTATTATAAGAATTATCACAAGTCATTTTATTTTGGTTAGACCACCCTTTTTAAATGCTTATAATGTAATTAAAATAAATAATTATTTTAATAATAATTATATAGGCCCTTTATTAACTTTCTCATTTTTAAAATATTGATGAACATTGTAAATAATCTCTCTTGGTGATGAATTGATTTTTCATGTTCTAAACTTGAATTACTTTATCATAACCCAAAAAATATCGAACCAAGAAAATAAAACTTGCTCTAACTTTCCATCACTGACAATAGTATTTGATAAATACTTGCTTCTCATTGGTTGAAAACAAAGGGAAAACTCTAAATATACAAACTATAAAAAGTATATAATGGAGGAAATATAATTATTAATATTAAGGACATCTAATTCATTACACTATATCATAACTGCTTATTTTCCAATGATTTACATTAAAACACCATTACACCAGCAATAGTAAAAACTATTAATAACAATTACAATAGATCATCAATTATTTAATGATTATGAGAGAAGTATTAGGTTCTCAGAAGAGACCTGGAATTTCTCTCATATTTTTATTATTGAAATATTAGTAGCATACAAATTTATTATTTTAGGAAATCACTAACATTTTGTGAAAAGTATAATTTTTAATCTATTATTTGATTCTCTCAATTTAAATTATTTATATGTTTTGTTTTATGTTATACTGATGATGATTTAGTATAATTGAAACATTTTTGATTAAGAATGTCTCAATACAGAATTACATTTTAAAAGATTAGAACATTTGTTCTCTATTAGAAATTTAAATTTCAACACATTACATTTGGAGCTATCAGCATGTAGATTTTGAACAATAAAAGCTATTAAGAATAGTTATTTTATAAAAATTAAAATGAAAGATTAAAATCTTCCTTTTAATTTTATATTCCTTTTTTTTTTGGCTCCATAAATCCATGTTTCTGAAATAACTTCAGATGGTTTTTTTTATTTATAATCTAACTTCTTTGATACAATAAACTAAATATGCTGAAAGTCTGATTTGTGGGCCAGACAGGTTGAATGGGGAGGTTGTAGATGAAACTGAACTAAGCAGGGAATTGCAGCAGAATCCAAAGTTCTCAGCAGCAGTTTCAGATTGTACATTTTACCAACAGAAGTGATTTAAAAATGAAAGCAAGTGGAAACTGCATGAAACCTACAGCAGATAAAAGTGTGATAACTAAAGAACTTTGCATTTAATCTTAGATTGTTTTTTTAGGGTTCATTGAAAACACCTCTAAAAACAAAGTTCTTGGCATCAAAGAAATACAGAGAATTGCTCTCTGTGTATGTTTACAAATTAAAATGATTAAATTAAAAACTGAATTAATATCATTCTCCATTAGGAAATCAAAAAAATTGCATTAGTTAGAATACCAATGCATAGTACACATTTGAATATAATCATGCATTAAAAATGTTTTGCTATAAGGATATGCCATATATCAAGGAATAACATTTGCTGCTTGAAATTTAAAAAAACATAATATATGTCATCATTTCCTCTGATTCTAAATTCTGATCTCTCTCTTCATGCAGTCACATTGCCAATCTACAGCATATGCTTTAAATTGTCATCACTGTCTGTAAATTGTAATTTGATCATTTATATGTTTGTTTTGTTATCCTGTTTTTGTTTAAAAAATTTTGAAAATAAAGTAAAATTTTAAGTCAAAAGACCAAATTCAGAATGAGAGCTACCAGTTGGATAGCCCAATCTATATATTATTTTTCATTTAATAAATAAAAATTTTTATGGCATTTTTGTTTAGATTGCTTATCATCATTCAGAAAAAACAAAATATTTTTGTATTTTATCACGAAAATAACAGATCATCAGTAGTTGTATAATAATTATGAAAGGGGAATATGCAACAATTTCTATAAACAAAAATAAATTAAATTTTATATCATACTGTATATTTCATGTAAAACAGTTAAAATTGCATTTTATAACTGGCAAACATGAATGGCTTAGTAGAAAATTCATTATAAATAAATACATTGTTCAATGCCTTAGCATAATATTACAAAATGGTGAGTTCAAATAAAATTGACTATAATCAAACTTTTAAAAGTTTGAATATAAAGCTACTTCTATTTTTATTATGATTTTAAATAGTCTTGTCTTATTTTGGAGCTAATACATTTAAATCTAGAGTTACAATAATAATGGTTTAAATAATTTTTGCTTCAGGATTTCAAAAATAGGTTTAAAAAAAGTGATAAATTAAGCTAGTAAATGTCTTTATTAACTAGCTTAATTTAGATGTCTTTTCAAAAAATTTTGTGGAATATCTGAGATTTCTTCATGTTTCACTAATGTGCTTTAGAATTAGTTGGGAAGTACTGCATTAAAGACGTGCTACAATACAAACTTATAATTGATCATAATGAGATCAATTATTATTGTAATGCCGGGAACTCACAGTTAGATGAAATTTTATTAATTCAGACATTTTATACATTTCTTAATATTTTTTCATCGTAATTTACAATTTATGTTTAACATCAAATGAAAAATTATTTTTATTTAGTTGAAGAGCCAAGGCAAATGACTAAAAAGTAAAACAATGTATTATTTGTAAGAATGTTATTTTATCATATGAAATATTTCAACATGATCATTATTAATAAATTTAATTTCTAATGAAATATTACATTCAAAATAATAATCTTAAAATTAACAAGTTTAATTAAATTGATTAAAAATTTCTTTCAGAGTAGATAATCCTCTAATATTTTTAAAAAATATCTGATATTTCAGATATTTGTAATACAGTTTTGTTAAAATCAGTTGTATGGACATTATTATTGCTTTTAGCCAGGAAGTTAAGTTAGAAATTGTTGGAAAATGCTTAATTGAGATTATTATTTCTATTAGATGAAAACAATTACAAAAAATTCTAAAATTTCTCGATAGTAATTATATAATTCAAACATAATTACTATTAATAAATATTGAAATTTGCCATTTTTCATAATTTTTGGTAAATGCAAAACAGAAAATTATAAATGCCATCAAATATCAATTCTTCAGGCATTGAAACATATCTGCTAATCAAATTTTATCTGAACAAACATATTCTCAAAATACAGTGTAACTAGATTTATTTTTTAAAATGTTCAAACATTTTTGTATATATATTAATATAATAGAATGAGGAAAGATCTACTGTGAATGATTAATGCTATTATTATTATTATAAAAATAAAGAAAAATAAGTTTGAATTTCTCTCCATTTAGATAAAGATCAATTTAAGAAATTTATTATAAAAAAAATATTTTTTAAAAATAGAATAAAATTAATCCATTAAAAATTAATAATAATTACAGTAGATCATCAATCATCTAATGATTATGAGAGAAGTGTCAGATTCTCAGAAAAGACGGTAATTTTATTATTATTTTTTGATGTTTTTATTACTGAAATAATAATAATAGTATACAAATTTATTATTTTAAAAATTGCTGACATAATTTTAAAAACTGTTGATATAATTTTTTAGTATATTATTGATTTCTTTAAAAAGAATTTAGGATGAATATTTTAATTGCCATCATATGTATGTATTGCTCAACAATATAATCAAACTACATAATTGCATGTATTGATAGTTTGTTTGCAAAATATTCATTTCGAAATTGGCATTTCCTTTAGAGTTTTCTGGAAAGCACAAAATTATATGCTATTTTTGCCAATTAATTTTGTATATTTTCCTAATTATTTGGTCAGCTGTATGGTTACATGGTAAAGCAATCTCTTATCACCTTGGAGATCTGAGTCCCATACCTCCATTTTTACAGAATGAGTTTGAACCTAGTCTGTTGAACCTCATCTCTCAATTTTCCAGTTGACACTGCAATGGGTGTTAACTAGCTTGCATGGGCTCTAAAAGTGCTGCCACCAAATGTATCCTATGATTTGGTGGCTTCGTTCAAAATTAACTAAACTTATTTGTTAGGAAAAAAAATATATATAGATAAAATATTTTCATTATTATATATTTTTATGCATATTCATTGCGTGATCATTATTATCAAGCATAGTTTGTTGTTAACGTTTTTACCTTATAGTGTTTATAAATAGATTGATGCAGCCTTTAAAGTAATTTCTGAAATATATATTATTGCTGGATTTCTCTGAGAACATTGGATAATGTTAAAAGATGAAACATCAGATGACAGATAATTGATGATCTATTTATATTTAAATTTGATAATTATATTATTATTTTTTTTGCATTTAATTATTTTCATAATTTTCTTTAGTTACTAATGTATTAATTAAATTAGAAATTTTTTCATTGCAATATAAAAAGTAATAAATTGAGAGAATTTTCTCTTACTTCCAAACATGTAATTATTACTTTTCTAAAATGTAATGTTTTTACACTTCTCAGAAAAATTGTTATAAAAATAATATTTTGTTAAAATTAAGTGCATGAATTATACAATTTTTCTATATAATACTAAACAGTAAGTTTTTGTTTGGAGGTACGTGGAATTCTGGTGGATACCTGCTTGCGCAAATTTTCAAGTCTTTGCTCTCTGGCCATTTGCTCTTCTTGTAGTTTTAATTGTTGTTCTTGTCTTTCTATCATATTTTGATACAAAAGCCCTGAACGATATCGCACTCTATAAAAACAAAAAAATATTCATTAATTGATTAATCATTATAAAATATATCAGTGCATGAATAAAATTTATACTGTTTAAAAAATATATGCATATTATATGTAGATTTTTTTACTTTGAAAACAAATAAAAGATAAAAGTCTAACTTTAAATCAAATGGTTAGTGATTGATGAATATAATATTTTCGTTTCTAAAATTTAATCGTTGGATATAGCAATAAAATGAATGCCTTTTTAAAAAGGAGAAACTCTTTGCTAGAATTTGATCTCACTTTTATTTACTTTGATTAATTTTAAATTGATTTTTTTTATTTAGATATTTCTTAATTCTATAAAAATTATGATCGTGATTGTCTGTTTTATGAAACTCATTAGCCATTATTATTTATTATTATTCTTACTTTAAAAAAAATGTGATTTATGGTTAGTTCACTGACAATGTGAGATAATTTACATTTTCTTCATGCTAAGTTACAAAATATTTATCATAATCCATTAAAATAATAATACAGTAGATCCCTTACTTACACAGTTTTGACTTAAGTTTTTTTATAGAAATTTGATCAAAATTAAAGCTCTAATGAAAAATTCATTAAACAATTTACATTTTTGCAAAAATATTTATGGCCTTAAATTTTCTTATCTATGGTTAAAGTAGAATCATAAATTTCATTTGATCATTCCATTTGTCAATGCCCCCATTCATGTATATCAAATTTTAGCATTTTTTGACTTTTGCCATCTTTGATTTACATTGAATTTTTTTGGATGAATTAATTACATAAGTCAGAGATCTACTATAAATATACAGATAATCCCCAACTTGAACAGGATTCAGTTTAAAACCTGAGGTCAAAAGCTGGAAATACATAAATTTATGAATTGGCTATTACCAATATTTATTATTGCAAACTATACATTATTAGTAACACAAACACAAAACTACAGGAATCATTAGAAAATGGCTGCTTCTAGTACATCAGATTATTGTGTATGGGATATTTTATCTATGTATTAATTAATACTGATGCTTTAAAATGCTGTTATAAAATTTCTTCACTAAAATTGTATATTTTAATACTATCAACTATCATACAAATGTGAATTACGCTGAAAAAAATTTCAGTCAAAAAATTTATTGATTGCATCAAAAGTACGAATGGTCATAAGTTGAGGATGACTTGTATATACGTTTTAATTTATATTTTAATTCATTTCAGTCTTATTATTAACTTAACAACAGACAAAACAGATACCTTTTGAGGATGTAGAATTATGTATTTAGATATTCTACAGCAGTATTTGTCAAACTCTGATATAGTGTTATATTGGCAATTTTTTCCAGTGCTTCTAATCTATATTCTGTATGACATCATATTATTTAGAATGCGTGTTACTATATAGACTCTGATTATAAGATAGCCATAGCCATAAATTGTAGTATGACATAATGTTATACTTCCTAAAATATATTTCTTTGCTTACTGTGGAGTATCAACCAATAGCTCACAGACCAGAACTATCCCAAAAGCATCATATGAGTAGCATTTTTCTACAATAATCTTTCAATTAACATTAATGGTTCCACCAAAACTATTGTTAACTGAGTATACAAAATATAATGTTTTTGTTCTATAACAGGGAAGTTAACCTTTTTCATTCCAAAAACATTGTTTTTTTTTTAAATATTGCTAAAATCTCTTAAATACAAATAGAAAATTATAAATAAAACTATAGCAAAAATAAAACAGCAAAAAGATAAATTAGTAACTTTTCATTTCTTTTTTCATTTAGTTAGCAAATCTTAATATCAGTTGTTATTTAAATAGGAATAATTTAAATATAATTTTAATAAACTTTATAAAGCTGATGGATGAATAAAATTCTTAATGCTTCTAAAAAACTGCTAATTAGTTGAACCTTGCTGAATCCATTTAAAAAGTGCTATTGAATAAAAGAGAATTTGTATAGAATTTTTTTATTGAAATAAACCAAATTTTTGGAGATTATGAATAGTATTATTTTCAATTCAAAACTAATTAGAAATGATTTAACAGTTAAATAAATTCTTGATTAGTAATGAGTAGAGTTTGATTGTTATAGTTTCTATCCTTCAATATAATTTATTTAAATATAATTTGTTATCTTAGAATTGTTATTTATAGATAACCCTCAATTTATTTAGTTTCAAATTATGATATTTGTACTTCTATAGATTGTTACTGTTACACAAAATTTACATAAATTTCTATGCATTTCTAGAAATTTCTGTAAATAGAAAAGGAACCAACCCAGTGTCTTCCCTTCAGCCAATGAGAAGTGGGTGGAAACTTCCAGAAAACTGATCTGTAATTTTATATGAAATTTTGAATAACAAACTAATGTGGCAGAATCTAACCTGGCGTAAATGGTGGCTGGATGGCCGAGTGGTAACGCTGTCGGCGTGCCACGCAGGAGGACC
>WUQG02312707.1:0-19121 GCA_011317285.2 Androctonus mauritanicus | reverse complement strand
TAAAATCTTTTACTTTGCTGTAGTGCTTGTTTTGTGATCTAGTAATAAAGGAGCAAAGTGTGTAATAACTTTATTAACCATGAAGAACTTAATAACTAAAAGAAAAACATTTTTTGGAATTATTAAGGAATGATAAAGATAGAAAACAAGAAAAATGCAAATCAGGAGTATACCAAATACCAATGAACTCCAATGACATTGAAGAGAAAGTTTTACATAGGTGTCATATACAGATGCTTGGAAGATAGAATTAAGGATCACAAGTATGACATTAAAACTGGAAATATGAAAACTGCAATAGCCAAAAAATTTTATAATCCAAAGTAGATGTTAAATGGAAAGTCAAAAATAGCAAGAAAAGTTAACAAAGATGAGAATTTTTAGCTGAGGTGTGAGAGATTTTAAAGAGAGCTAAATATTTAAGGATAATTAACAACAAACAAACAATCTGAAAATGTATCTAAAGCATGAAATTACACTATATACAAATACAAATTTATAATTAGGCCATATGCATATATTTAAACTAAAAAATCAATCAATTACTATTATAGATCTAAAATAATATACTTTAATGATGATGATGATAATTTAATATGATTTGGTTAAAAGATAACATGATTATTTAATGTAATTTTTGAGTTTAACATTATGTTTGCTTTTTAAAATTATTCTTCAGAAACTGTTAATATTTGAACAACTTTTCAAATACTGTTCTGTATGTTAATGTATAGCAGTGAGGATGATGATTAGCCAAAAATACTTTGCATATTGAGTTTACTGCTATAAAGTGGCTTGTTTTAAAATTATTATTTAATGAACTTAAGCAATTTGGTTTTGTAAGTTATGGTAAAATATAAATGATCATATTATAAATGTTATTAAATGTGTATCTAAAAAAAAGATAAACAGAATAAAATATAAAATAAAACACACATTTTTATCTAGTTAATCAAATGTTTTTGTTCGAAAACCTCTAAAATCCCCAATTAGTCCCCATACTTCTATCATTTTGATTAGTCCTTTTACAATGAGCTTTATAATTCATTATAATTTCATATAATTGATCTCAGTGTCTAAACAGTATACATAATTAGTCTGAAAATAAGCATATAGATTTTAAAAGTTATTCATTAATTTAATGTATTTTAGACTTTTTTTTTAAAATACATTTCAAAAGAACATCAACTCATCAGAATATATATTGTAATATTTATCTATGTGAATCAGAATTATACATCTAATTTTTAAATTATCTCAAATTATTGATCTTAATCATATTTTGATTTTTTAAATCTGTCTGTTTAAAGTGACATTTCTAATATAATGAGAGAATGACAGATATATATTTTATCTTTTAAGATAAAATTTCATTGAACAAAAATAACTATATCAAAACTATTTCAAAAACTGATTATAAAAACTATATTGTATTACAAGTTAAAATGATAGTTCACAATATATAAATTGATATATATATTGTATTGTAATAAAATTATTTTGATAACAATCAACATGCCTGCAATCTGCAATCTATTATAACAATATGTACTATAATCTGCAATTAACTGTGTACAACAGTTCTACTGAACCATGTACAATATATTGCAGTGTTCTAAGAGAAATTGAATGAACTAATCCTTATTGAAAAAGATTGTTGTTTTTTTTCAGTTCATTTAAAATAAATCTCAATTATAAGTATACCAGAAAATTAATACAAAATACTATTTAAATAACTTAATGACAAATATCTGTATCAAGAAATTGATAATTTTATTGTACTAAAATCCTATTAGGAATTTCTATAAAAACATGTTATTACTTATTAGTAAACTTTGTTTTATCTAGGAAATGAATCAATAAAATTTTATCAATCTATATAACTTTGATTATTCATTAGTAATCTTAGAATTCTTATCTAATCTAAAAATTTTATTTTTTAAATATTTTGTTTCTGATATACATATCGAAAACAATTTTTATATATTTATATAAAATATATCAAAAACAAATTATTTATATATATTTACGAGTAAATCAAATCATTTATAAAGTTCAGATTTATAAAATCTAAACTTTATAAATTGTTTTAAATATTTTATAAATGAATAATTGAAATTTATTTCAGCTTTTACTAATACAAATGATAAAACAATTTTATATAGAAAACATTTTACAAAATAAGGATATTTTTAAAATAATTTTTATCAAAAAACTGATTTAATTAATGAATAAGTGGCAAAAAAATTTAGTTAATGTCTTTAAATTATTTATTTCTTTTTAATAATTTTTTTTATATAATAAATCTTATTGCTTCAGAAAATTAAGTGATTCAAAATTACAAGAATTTGTTTTCTTCCAGTATTATGATTTGAGAAATTCAGGAGAATACACAGTAATGTTAAGCTTTATGACAATAGCAGGAATGACAGAAATGTGTAGTTTATTCAACAGAAAAGTAAAGAGGGCAGGAGAGAGGGATTCCAACAAGGTGAACCAGAGAATAGAGAAGAGAAATTTTGGAATGACTGTAAACCAATCTATTTTTTTTTTTTTTAAATTAAAAAATTTCAACTAATTTTTAAACAGATCATTATTATAATATTGCTATTTGATGATGATCTTAAACATTTATAACAAAATATATTAATTAATACTAAATTAAAATTTTTTTACATATAATATTGCACATATTGTAATTTATAAGAATTTTTAGGAAAAATACTACTATTTATGAAAATAACTTCAAATATTTAAATTTTATATAGCTAATAATTATTATACAGCAAACAAAATATTGTTTTTAATTGAGTAACAAAATATTTTATTAACTATGTCTTATACAGCTATATAATGCAAAGATAAACTTTTGCAAGGTTTAGTCAATAATTTATTTTTTAGGTTTATTTGTTACTTATTTGTTCTTAAAATATAACAAAACACACTAATAAAAATTAAATCTTATATATTAAAAAAAATTATTTTTCCAATTAAGAAATATTTTGAATTGTCTTTTTGACTTTATTAAAATATCTGTGAAATGATTTTTTAAATTAAAAAATGATGAAATTTATCCAAGAATTTCACGGTTTCTACAGTTCTCTGTTGTGTACATATCCATAAGTGAAACCTACTGAAAGTTTATATAGATTTTTCACTTATAGACAATTTTATCTTCCAACTATTACCGTTTAATTAAAGAAAAAGGTAAAAATTGATAAATTTAAAACTAAAAAAAATATAAGTTGTGTTACAAAAGCTAAATACAAATTTTATTAGTTTGCAAACAACAATAATTTATATTCAGTAGTGATGAAAACAAAATTTTTTAGCTGCATTATTATTTAAGCTTTCATTTAAAAATAATGGTTTTGTCATCACATTGCATAATAAATTTATAAATAATATAATTATTAGCAAGAGGCCAACAATGGATACTTCAATTATATAAGAATTTCAAATGATATATAATATTAATTATAAAGAAACTTAAGTATTATTTTGTTAAATAAATTCAGACTGATGAACATCTCTAATTGAAACATAAAATAATTCTAAATTAAAAAAATATTAATCAAAATAAATTTCATAATATTCATATAAAGGGCACAAACAATCTTTGTGTCTTTACAAGTTATACAAAGTTGATAAAATAAAAATAGCAGTCAATGCCATCTAAGCAATAATTCTCTTATTTTAATTACTTTCAGCTATTGCCCTTCAGTATGACCTTGAACAACTGCATTGCATTATCTAACCTCATAACACACATACTTTACCTTTAATTTTTTGACCAATTAATATTTTAAATTTTAATAATGCTATATATATAAATTTAAATTCAATTAATTTAATTAATAGATATTAAACAGAAAAATTTCCTAACTAACCTCTTTTAATTAAATCACTTTCTAATCTGTCTATGAACAAGTAACAAAATTCAAATTGCATAATACAGTGCCTGATGAAGTGTTAAATAAAATGTAAGCATATATAAATAGTTTCAGTACTTTCTATAATTTAACAGCAATCATGTCAAATAGATAATTTAGGAATTAATTTAAAATATTAAACAGCATCTGAATTAATAATCAACCATTAATAAATTCAATCTTCCATCTTTATGATGCTGAAAATACTTTTTACAAGTATAATTTATGCATTTAAATTTATTTTACTGTAGCAATCATTATAACTGTGTATAAAAATTTTAAAATGCTAATTTTTAAATTAATGCCTTTTTTCTTTTCTAACAATTTTAATATTTAAAAATATAGCAAAAAATTATATATTTTTTTATTTGTATAAAATTTATTTAAAAAAAAAAAAAAAAAATCGACTTTCCTACTCTGTTAAAAGAAAATGTCAGAGTAGTCTAACTGGCTAGGCAACATCCAAAAATCTTCTATTGAGCATCTTGCACAACTTGCACTTGAAAAAGGATCATCTGTTTCTACTTTAATATAGTCACACATTCCAATCTTCAATAGAAAAATTTTAAATTTTAAACATGCTAAATTTACTTTCAATCTTTTTTTTTATTTGGGTAATTTAACATAATGATAATTTGATAAATTTTTACATATATTTATAGTTTTCCCAGATTTAAATATTTTGTTAAATATTTAAAAACAGCAAAATAAAAAACAATTTAAAAAATGAATTAATTGAATTTTATTATTTTATTAAGTATTTTAATCAAAGTTCTGATAATCTTATATAATTTCAATGATTTTTGGATTAATAATGTATACTATATTACCATATAATAAAATATTCAATAAAACTTCAAATTATTGGAATTAAAATTAAGTTATAAGATGAAATAACTGTCTGTCAACAGACATTAAGGAATGTCAATATTCTAGAAAGTAAATATGCAAGGTTATCTTTCTTCACTGCAGGCCTATATAACTGAAATGCAATTTTACAGTTACTGTTTTGATATTCAATTACATTCTACATATTTAAAAACTTCATTTTTTGTATAATCATTTAGTTTTTGTATTATACATATTTTCAAAAAATTTATTCCATTTTGTATAATTTCTGCACAAATTAAAAAATTTTCTTTTGTTTTTGTCTGATAATTTACTATTAATAATAAATATATTGGTCAAAATAAATAGTAAAAAAAAAAAATCAATCTTTATTTATAACAGCACATTGCAATAACATATGCCCAAGGGCTGTCCTAAATTAAACAAGACCTAGATTGAACCACAGGTATATAGATTTGAGATTTTTAAAATACCAAAATATTTAATTGATCTAATTTTTAACCACATGGAAATAATTGTTAATTTTATGTTTCCCTTTATTATTCGAAGTTAAGTATCATTTCCTGTTATAAAAGTTTTTCATTGAATTTTTTAAATTTGTTGTTAAAATATTTTAATCATTCACACGGTACACGCGGGCACAATTTATTAAGCCTATAGAGTATATGATTTTCTCGTATGTTTAAAAACAAATCAGTTCAAATTATATTAATAATAATAATAATTACAATGCAAATAAGGCATTTAATTCAGACATAGTAACTTTAAACAAGCAAAAGAAAAAATGTTAATGATCAGTCTGAGGACTAGGCCCATAACCAATTGATTCGGGGCAGTGCAAAACCAATTCTACTAAAATATTACCTTTTATTTGTTGATCTGGAACTAAATCAGAACTTCCTATATGCTTCATTACGAATAACTGCCTTACTTCTGTGCATAAATCCTTATTGTAATTCAGAACCGTTGTCAGATTTGTAAATTCTGCCGTGCTGTTACTATGCGAAATATCTTGGGCAGACGTAACCCAACTCATACCAAACAAATAAAAACATATTATAACTGTTCTAAAAGCCATTTCTTTTGATTGTTTTAATCTAATTAAGTCTTATAATATAAACTTTACGATAGAGAAACCTCGTAATACCGTTTCTTCACAGGATAAAATGCTACGACGAACCACACCACCGCATCACACTTCACATTAACTTTCGTCTCTCCCACATCCTAATCAGTCCTAATCCGATCACGATCACATTCTCCCAAAGACGTCACTACGTTCGCAGCGAATGATTTTCGTCCTTCGTCCATTTCACTGTTCAAAATTTATATTATTATTTTATAAATATTAATATTTATATAAAACTTATTTTTAAAATACTTTCATGTATTATTGATTATAATAAAATTTGTAAGCATTTAATAACAAATATTTTTTTAAAGTTTTATAAAAGTAATATAGAAATAACCAATAATGTATATCAATATATTTTTCGATTTAGAATGTTATTTTCAATGTTTTAATGCCTTTACTAATAATTTTTGAGCTCATTATTAGTTATTTTAATATTTTTTTAAATCCATAATTTTTTAAATTATAATTTCAAATATATCATAGAATTAATTAAATTTTGAGATTTTTTACTGCATTCGGATGGATGGCTATTATTTTGGGGTTTGAGTGCTATTTATGGTTTAAATTTGGAAGGGCATCAGATATATTTATGTTATAAGAAAATTCGTTCTGGCCATCCTGGGTTCTGGTCAATACAATCATGATATTGGCGTGCAAGTTTAGGCATGTATGGCACTCCTGCTCTATTGAATAAAATCATTTTGATTTCGTTTCTTTTTCTATTTAAAAAATAGTAAATATATTTAACTTTAAATTAGTTTAATTATTTAATATTTAGGTTATAATAGCTTGTGTTGTCATCATGATGTTGCCATAGAACATTATATATCCAACATTATATTGCAAAGCAATAAAATGACCATGCTAAGAATGACTAATAATATTTGTTAATTAATATTGGTTTTCTACTTTCATTTTAAATGGCATTTTGATAATGTCATGTTATAAATTGTTTAAATTAATACGGTTATTCGACCTTTAAGAAAAAAATAAAATAAAATGGCGTAGGAAGCGGCCGGTCAACTTTATTACCCAATTTCTAATTGAGTTTTCAGAAGTTTATGACTTTGTAATTTTTCACTTTTTATTGTAGATAAATTAGATAATAATTTTAAGTAAAGAACGTTTATTCTAAATATAATTACAACGATAACCTGTAATTTAATCTCTCTCTTTCTCGCTCTCTGTATATGTATATACAGTATATGACTATGCTCTTAGTTTTCGGTTAATGCACGATTTACGACAAATTTAATTGTTTTTTTTTATACCCGTTCAAAATAATATGCTGAACCATCAAAAACACTGTAATGTTTATTTGTGGACTGTAAATCAAGAACTATGGACTGTGTTCGGGAGATCGTTTTACAAAATAAGTGTATCGCGTTCGGTATGGGAAAAAATGATAATAAGTTTCACCTTGATTATTAACTTTTACGAATTCAATAATACGCGATTTGGATCGCTAATTTTATAAAATATACCTCTCCAAACGTAAAATCATTCGTGTACATTAGGCATGCACGCATTTCCAATAGAAAAAATCTAAACCCGCGACTTATAAAAGATCATCAGAATATTTTTATAATATTGATATTTAATTTTATTGTTTACTAAAACTAATGACATAACTTATTTAACCAGTTGGCTTTTTTCATAATATTAATAGTATTATGTAAGGTAAAAGCATTAATAATTTCCTCGTATAACTTTAATAGAATTCTCTTAAATAAGAATATAATGTCATTTTGGAAATCATTTTAGGTGGTTGTTGAATGGCATTGGCATTATCGCATTCAGCAACCATCCAGAACGATTCTCAAAATGACATTATATCCTTACGTAGAGGAAAGGTAAAGGAATATTTCTTGAAAGTATCAACTATTGACGTCATGCCAAATATGGTGATTTTACCTTAATTAATAGTCATTTGTATGCTGTTTAGGCAGAAAGTTTATAAAAAATAATTATGTACGAGGATTGATTAAATTTTTATTAAAAATAAAATGAATATTTACGTATTTTAAATACGAAATTTTTGAAGATTTATATTCTATATCCGAGTTTAAAATAATAATAAAATTTTTTTCTCGAAATTTAGATAAACGAAACAAAAGATAAACTCTTATTGTCCCACAGACAATAAGAGTTTATTCATGTGGATAAAAAGTCCCGAACTGCAAATAAAACATAAATATTTCCCTATATATATATATGCATATTTTATTTATTTGAAAAAAATTTTATTTGAACATAACTTTATTTACTGTTAAAACTCTGGAAAGAAGAAAATTACGTACTACGTCTACACTGTTTACTCCGATTAACGTAAAAGTCCTTGATAATTTTTTAAAAAAAATACAGGAAAATTAAGTTATCACACCACGTCCATGCACGCAATTATTCGTAACAAACAATATAAGGAAAATAATTAAAATTATTATCTAAGTAGTTTTATTCTCTCCCAAAGTAGAAATCCAACGAGAATGTATATGAACAGGAAGTAATGTAGAAAAAGCATATTCAACAGGAACCAATTGAAACAGGAAGTTTATGAGATAATTATTTTAAAACATGGCAGTTTATATTTAAAAATATATATATTCTGAGTTTAAATATTTATTTAGAAAACGCATCTTCGATTAAGCAAAGAAAAAAATAAATAAATGAAAAACAACAGACTATTTTTATACGACTTCGATATAAGCAGGAAAATAAATTTATATACGTCGTATATTATAAAGGAAATAATCTCCCCATAACATTTCCTAGAAAAATATTGTTTAATTTATTTTTTACATTAAAATTAATAGAATAATTGGCGGAAATATGATAAAAAGTAATGACTTGAAATTTATACGAGTAGATAAGTATTTAGTGAGAAAACAGTGATAAATAATAATTATTATTTTGAAAGGATAATTATTTTTCAGACATTTTCTCTAATTTAATTTATATATATATATATTTTTTTATTATGAAATTTATCGATAACAGAAATTCATTCATTCTGCAAACATAATTTTGGAAGAGTTTTACACATCCCAAGAGTGGCATAACACGTTCATTACGTGATTCTTGGGATTTGTAAGGTGTATCAAAATTTCTCTGAATATTAAACATGTGAAGCTAGCATACAAATCACCAGGAAATAAATGCTAAACGATGATAATTGAGACAATAAATCATCAATTAAAATGTTTTTAAGTAGCCTACAGTAGATGTAAAACATAAATCTATCCATATGATATTCTTTTAAAAAATTATTTAATTATTAATCGTTTAATTCGGCACTTAAATAATTAATTTTAAATTAACCGAGTAAACAAGTAAAAATATAAAAACGAAAACGTTCTTTTTTCGTTTTTTCTGTTTTTGTTTATTTATATTTAGTTGGATAATTCGAATATTTAGAAAGAAGCGAGGAAAAATGAATTACTGTACTCCGAAAACTCACGGATGTATCGTATGCATAAGATAGTATTCTGTTGGGAATTCGAATTATGCAGATTTTTTATAAGTCGCGGTTTCAGATAATTTTATAGGCAATAGGAAATCTAATGGGCGTTTCCTCAAATGATAGAATACTTAATGGATATTGATTCCAATTTACTATATGTAGAACTCTATAACATCGAATTTCCTATATTGAATTTCAAAAAGTTGATGAATTACATTTACAGAAAATACTTAAAAATTCTACTAACAAGTAAGTGATATACAGCTTGAACACAAAAACATTCCCAGATTTAAAAATGTAAAAAAAAATAATAATAAAATTAACACGAATATCTTGATAAAATTGATATTTACGATTCAGTTAACTCGAGAATTTTCCTTTTTTTTTTTTTTTTTAAAGAATCGCTAGGCATGATTTTTGACAGGTAGAGCTAAATTTTATCCTTTCGAACCTTGGAATGTTTTTGTGCTCACCCTGTATAATATAGTCTACTATTTGTTACTTCGATAGTCTATATATTTTTTTAATATCAGAATCAAATTTTATACAGTTTTATATAAAATAAATACACAACTACAGCGGACTCCCGTACAACGTAAGAGTTACGTTCCGCGTTATACGAGACACGCATTATCAAACGATTTCGTGCAAATTTAAACTTATCTCCGAGTTCCAGCACTAATCGCACATTGCTAATGATGTGTGCGTTAGTTTCAGATTTAATTTTATTGCGTGTAGAATGTTAATTAACTTGTTTTAAAGAAAGTTTCTGAAATTAATAAAGGAAAAAATATAATACAGGTAATTAAATCTTAAAAAAATATTATATACAAGTAGACTTATATAACACGGAATTCGAAGATGCGGATTCGTATAACCGGACGGAAGAGTTATTAAAGTTGTCATGGAAACTAAATAAACATCGTTTGGTTACAGTCAACGGATATTATAAGTAATGGATAAGTAGCATTTTAAAAAAAAATTTATCTTACGCGTTATACGGGACTGTTTATAGCGTTGTACGAGTACTAGTCGCGTTATACGGAAGTTTACTATATTCGGTTAACAATATTTTACGATACAAATTCTACCGTCCCAATCTAATCATAAATTAAAGGTAATTTAGTTAAAAATATATTATTGTTCAAAATTTGACATTTCAAATATTGAATTTTTCATCGTAAAATTCTAAATTTAAAAAAAAAAATAAAAATATATCGTCGTAAAATAAACCGTCTTCAATTTATTTATAATCAATGTTGATGGCTGCAAATAATATACCATCTGCCTCCACGAAAAATAAAATCTTCAATCGAAATTCAATAGAATAACGAATTATAAATTATACCAAGAACTAGAACATAAATTTTTTCTTTTATGTATACATTTATATTGCTGGTTTTATACGGAGAATAATAAATTTATAAATAGCTACATATACGTATATATAAACGAGACAATCGAGCTATTTATTAATGTTTTATGAAATGGGAGTTTATTTATTCTGCTTATTTGCATTTTTATTTATTTTGATTGTTAAAATGAATTATTGATAATTTCGCGATAGCGTATATTTAAAAAACGATATGACACTTCCTTATCTAAAGCAGCAGCTTTGTTTGTTTAATGATACTTCGTCCAGTCGTTAATTAAGTTATTTTATTAAACCGGAAAAAAATGGAATTTGTTTATTTATTATAGCCGACTTTTAATCCGAACTTTCTTAATAATAATAATCCTGAGTAATACTATAGAATGGTGCCCTTAAAAGTAACCTATATCACTCATTCACAATAGATGTTGAAAGTGCTTTCTTCTACATCCAAACGTTGCTGAATCACGTTTCCGACAGTTCAATTCCAAGGACTTGAATTTTTTTTTTTTTTCAATGATAGAAATTTCTATTTGGACGTTCACTTCCGATTCGAATGATGATAATAGAATGAAGGGTATAAATTACATTTCAGTGTGACACTTCATTTTGTCGCATATACGTAATAATATTGTTACGTAAGTTATATGTTTTAAGTTATATTTAAAATATTGGTGTATATGTATATATATAAATACTGTATATATAACTAACTATCTGTTAATAATTTTATATATGTAATGTTTATCCATATAATTATACAATATATAGGTCTATATGTACACATTTTTTTCTGATAATCTGTTATGCATCATAAGCAATTCTTTAAATTTAAACCTTCATTCTCTTTAAGACATTTTTATAAATCGACTACACTATACCTAAGAGATCAGTAAAAGAGCTTTAATCTCTAACATGACAGGTCACACATACTTAAGATTTAATCAATGATATTTCTTAATCATTTACTGTATAATGTATATATCCAAATATAGTATATAGAGTAAGAGTAGAGTATAAGTTCAAGAGTTTTCAATCTTTATCAACCGGCAAATCTTAGAATCTCTTTCAATGTTAAGAGTAAATAAAATGAGTTATTAACTTCCACGAGAGGTCAGAAATGTTAGATCTGTTTATGTATACAGCACTATGATTATGTAATCTGTTAAGCGATATATACTATTAACCTATTAGTTAATAGTGTATAATGTATATCATTTATTAGTACTGTCTATTATCATAAATCTTAAGTATATTTTCCAGCATTGCTTGGTTCGATTGAATTTAGAGTGGAAGCATCACTAGAAAAATTACTTTTGGGCGCTATCTAGTTTAATAAAAATTAATTTTAGGTAAAATTACAAAGTTTATTAAACTTTTTTTTTGTTAAAATTCAAATGAAAATCTTTCTATTCTTTAATTCTGATATAATAAGTTATAAAAGAGTTTATATAAATTTAATAATTAATTTTAATTCTGTAAATAATCAATTTGGAGAGCCAAAACTATTTGAGAGAATTTCTCAAAACTAAAATAATCAAGTGATATACAGTATCCCTGGATTAGACTCTTTTCACTAGTTTCATAAGCAAAAGGAGAACACAAACTATCTGAGATCATACAGATTGAACGTACTGTATATATTATCAGATACTAACAAGTAAGTCTGTGTACTGCTGATAATTATCACCAGATTATCATATATGGATTATTCAAATTCTGTAATCAGAAAAAAATATATTTAATTCAATTTTTATTTTCTAATGTAGTTTGAGATATTTCTCTAAGTTTTCTGTCTTTACTGCTTTCTCTTACATGCTTGAAAAAATTCTAGATGTAAATGTAGAGTTATGAAAATTTCTTTCTACAATTTTATTAGATTATGAATCAATTATAATGAATTAAATGTATTATATTATAGTGAAGGTTATTATATTCACAAGTTAAGTCTCGATTGTTCCCAGTACAAAAATTTTTATTAATGAATAAAGAGATGCAATTAAATTCAAGAATGTTTGTTTATATAACTCTTTTAGATAAGGAAGATTTGAAGATTTTTTCTCATTTTATTTTTAAAATAAAAAATTGTCTTTCTTAGAGGTTTTTTTATTCCAAGAATCTTTCATTTTATATTTGATTTTAAATTTAATTAAAACATGTGTATAAGATTATTTTACCATATTTTTATAAATATATACAATATTTGAACAATTATACACCAGATTATCAGAATAAATCTAAAACAAATAAAGATGAAAAAAAAATCAGTGATTTATTTTAATTATACTTTCAAAAATATTATATTTATTAAATATATTTTAAACTTATCCAAAAAAGCTGACATAAAAAAATGAAGATTTTTAATGGAAAAGGTACAAAAAATATAGATAAATTACGGATTTCGTGAGTTGTAAATAGATTATTACCATTGTCTTATTAACCATTCATGGATGTTTATTTTTTCCAGGAATGTTGCCCACCTTCTCGAACGTGAATCCATGAAATTGGATTTTGGGAGGCCAAAATATCTGTGATTATTAAATTTGAGTAACTCTCAAACCAAATTTAGAACTTATAATAAATAAATAATTGATAGTTATTTTTATATAGATATAGAGAGGGGGTTTGACCATCCGGACTTCAGAGAAATTTTCTTAAAGATAACAGTTGCATGAGTGTTTTCGATATTGATAGCATCCAGTAGTTCACAATACGGACTAAAATTTTTCTTCTAAATGAACAGTTTTTGTCTGTTGTTCTCAGCGATGGACAAACAGTTTTTGTATTTGTCACGAAAGAGCAAAAAGTCTATTGTTTACTCTGAAGCGAAAAGTTTGATTTTATAATTTTTTAATCATGAAATATTCTGATCGATTTAATTTAACAAATCTAAATTTTCTGTACAATATATTAACAAATTATATTTAAAAAGCAATCAGTTGTTGTTAAAAATAAAATTCACTGGGCCATTTTTTTGGGATATATGCGGGGCTATGACGAATTCTCTCTTTTTTTAATATACAGGTATCCCTCGTATAACACGATAGATAGCTTCCTGAAAAACACTGTTTTGTGTGAAACCGTGTTATATGCTGTTTTGTTAAAACGAGAACGTTTTTTTTTCTTTAACAATATCAACTTCAGTTTCTGAACTTTTTTCTGCATTTAAAGTTTTTATATTTTCCGCTCTCTTTACAAAAATCTGTAATCTAACCCGCTACAAAGCCATCGTTCCTAAACACATACCCAAAAAATTTATGAATAGAAAAGTTTTCTTTTTTTTTTCTATTTCACATTCCGCTATTGAAGAATAAAAACTTTTTTTTTTTTTTTATCAAGAACTGAACATTTGGAACACAAAATATTCAAAGAGTGACAACTTACTCAGTTATAAAATTAATTTCAAATTGAAATCGAAAATAGACTGTATATGGTCTACTCATGGCAAACAAGCAAAATTGCATTTATGACTAATTTTAGCAAATTATTTCACAATGATTGCATTTTATGTGTGTATTGTGTGTCCGTAGTGTGGATTTACAAGAATAAATGAAAATGTTTTGTGTTTTAGGAGAGTGAACGTAATTTTCTAAACGTGTTAAGTAAAAACTGTATTGTAGAAGTACCGTGTTATACGAGGGTTTCCGCAATTTTCAAATCGTGTTAGAGTGAAACCGTGTTATAGGAGGAATGACTGTATTTTTATTTATTTGTTTGATTAAAAAAACGAAAAGTTTCAAATCGTGTTAGAGCGAAATTTTCCATGTTATGGAAAGATACCTGTACTTCATTCTTTTCCCTACAGATATTTCCATTTATTTTTGTTGAAAAAAAAAAAAAACATTAAAATCATATAAATAAATATATGAAATGCCTCGCTGCTTTTGTTATTTAATCAGATTTAAAACGATGAATCAGCTCTTTTTTCATTCAATGAAAATAATAATAGGTTGAAATCATGATTTGCAATTCAGCATATTTCATAATTACTATTTTTACTACTATCATAACAACGTAAATTCTCCAAAAAATCATATTACAGTATAATGGAATTTATTATAATATCGTGTTATATGATATCTGGATTATGATAATTCGCTCTTAATGATCATCTCTTGGCATTTTTTTCATCTCTATTCATTTCGAACGATTAAAACTACGGCAATACTGTACTTGTGCCATAGAAAGGATATGACTCTTGAGAGATTATCCGGATTAATTTTAAATGTTAATAAGTATTAAATAAATGTGTTTTATTGAAATTCTTATGTAAAACAATTGTATTACATATGGTATTTTTATTGATAAATACTGTAAATATTTCATTAAATTTTTTCTGTACTGGCCCGCGAAATAATTTTAAATTTAAATCGACAAAAAATTTATCTATTCTTGTGATAACATAATATATGCTTCATAATAGATTAATTATTAATTATATATATAATAACATATATTATTGTTATTAATAATAATAATACAGCAAATATTAACAATTATTATTAATAACAATTAATGTATGGATCTGTATTGTTCGTAATATCTCTTTATATAATCAGATTCAGATTTGATCAAGAAATTTAAGGAGATCATAATAAATCATCTTTACATTTATTAAAACAACACGTTTAGAAACATATGGAACAAAACATATGATCAGAAAAACATATGGCTATGTTTTTCTGATCACACGATTGGAGAATATACGTTTTTTAAAGTTATCAACAGATGGAAACAACTGTTGGGAAAAAAATTTCAAAAATCCATTTTGCCCCATTTTCCCCTTTATACATAGTACACTGTACTGTATAGGTTTCTTCAATCTTTTTGTCCATGAACATACTTGATATTTAATCATCTAATTAATGTAAACCATTTTTTTTTTTCATTTCATAATTAGTTTCATTATGTAAACATTGGAGGCACGGCTATAATAAAAAACTAATTGATCAAAATATATTTAAGTGCCAAGAAACCCACCAACACTATTGCAGGTCATTGATATAATATGTTGGCACATCTTTTATTTTCCACAAGAAAATTTTAATTCGTTAAAAGAAGGACTATATATATATTATGTATCATTAGAGAAATAAATTTTTTGTGATAGATACAGTAAGACACCGTTTAACGCGGTTTTTTTCGAATTCTATATTTTTTTATTGATTCACTTTGATGCGGTTTCTCAAACCATTATACTCACATAAATCCAAAATCGCACGAAAATTTTGCTTTGACATTCCTATACCGTCTCGCCGTCTGTTTGATATCAGCGCAATGCAGTGCATACGAAAGTCTGCTGGTTTTATGGGTCAGTTTATACAAAACGATCCAAATTTTGGAAGAAGTTCAAGAAATGCCATGGATCCGATGTCTGGCTATCGACAATCGTATGCTAAACGAAAAAGGCAAACGACGTTAGACGACTTCTTAAACGTAAAAACAAAAAGTGCCAAATGAGAAAGAACCTCATCACAAGTATAAATTATTTACTCGAATATTTTTTTGATTTTCATGAAAGATTTATGAATACAAATCGATATCAGCGATAAAAATGTCTATAATTAATGTAATATAATAGTAATAATACACGTTACAAAATAAAAAATGGTAGGTATATATTTTTTTTTTATTCACTGGCCTGTTTCGCCTATCCCAATTATTTAAGCGTTAAAATGACCACGCTTAACGCTGTTTCATTTACCCCTCGGTTTTTTTTTTTCGGAACGTATCCCCGCGTTAAACGGGGTCTTACTGTATACGAAAAAAAAATAATCTAAGAAAGCGTAAGAAAACTGTTTAGTTATACTGAACAGTAAATTTAATTTGAATCACATTAAGCAGCTATAAATTATCATTATATTATACGTATATTTTTTAATTAAATTAAATAATACACAATACATGTGTTGTATATGATGATGCCTTAAATTATAAAAAAAAAAAAAAAAAAATATATTCAAGTTAATTTGTAGCAGAATTTAATTATTATTTTATTTTGGAAATAAAATAATGATCTGAAAAATTACAAACAACTTTCCTTTATAAATATTTTTCCATAAATCCACCATCATTTTATTAAACTCGGTATTGCGTATGAAAAAGAATTAAGAAGTTATTTAACCCTTTTTAAGCTGCACACACACGTTTCGAGTTGATTAAATATTATAAAAATCACATTTAATAACTATCAAAACTCTATATTGTTGCTATATTTTCGATCGAGACAGAATGGCAACCCGTTTAAAAAGTTGTTGTAAATTTGCAACATGGCTACTCAAAGCGTTAAAAAATAAATAAAAAAAAAAACTTTTAGATTTTCTTTAAAAAAATCAGTTATCCATGTAAAATGAAATCAGTCAATTCTGTGTAAAAATTTTAATTTCCGTTACAATTTTTAAAATGACATTAGGAAGCGCTAAGTTAGAAATTAAATTAGAATATTCGTCTAGACTCGATTTGTGTAGATAAGCAAAATTTGGGTAAAGATGGCGGTACAATGTACGCGTATAACTTCGTAATTTTCCACATTATTTTCGTTAATATTGATTACATTTACTTCGAAAATGCTTAGCCATCCGAAGAACAAGTAGTTTAATTAGTAGAAACGTTTTCATATGGAATGAATTATTTCGCATTTGTTTTAGATTAAACTTAATATACCGAGATGAAACTGTTACACTGTTATAGTAGTAGCGCGATAAAATACAATTTTTAAATCGATTTTTTTTTTCGAGCGTAGTATGAAATGTTTAACTCTTTCCATTGTGCTTTAAATGGGAGTTGCATTGACCCATTTATCACGAATAGAAGGGATGGATGAAAGTTAAGAAGTTTAACTGTCTAGAAAATAAAATAGGACAAAAAAACAAAAACAAAACCATATAATTTTTATTAAATCCATTAATTCTAATTAGTATATTGTGCGTTTTAACGTGATATCTAGAAAAAATTTACATTAATATTGAAAGATTTTTGAAGAATAAAAAAAAAAGAAAATGTTGCGTGCCGATGAATTTTTTTTTTTTTTTTAATCTGCGAAAAAATCGTGGAACGAAAATCTGAACGCTTCTGTTCGAAATTCCGTGTACAAGAATTATTCGGCTTGTTATTTCGTATCGAAAAGTCTTTTTTTTTATCTTAATTTACAACTTGTTTTGAATGAATTAAATTTGTTTTTTTAAAAATCTGCAATTCATAATAACGAATGGTTTCCGATACGAGTAACTCGTATGACGTTTTACTTTTATTTTTTTTTTTTATCCGTTTCTAATTTTGGTAGTAGAAATATCGCCGTATAAATAACGACGTTTAACATTTATGTTAAAATTTATAGTAACTAATAGTAGAGTTATCCATCAAAAAACGTTTTAAATACGAGACTAGGCTATTAATCTGCCACGTTTTCGTGAGATAAAATACACAAATACAGGTTGTTTTAATGCAAATTAGAATTACGGGATACAACTTTCTCATTCAAGAATACGATAATGTTCTAAAGAGTTCAGAGTTCCCGCGATAAATGACTTAATTAGTGTAAGGTCGTATATTCAATTCGTGCCATAACTACTTTATTGCGTAAGTGATATTTATTTTGGCTCTGTAGAGAAAAATTTTTAAGTAGATCGTCTTTCCGCAGTTTGAAATAAATAATTAATAGTTTAAAGAAACTAAGAAAATTTTTGTTTTGTTGATAAATTTTACCAGATGACTTTGATTTTAATTGCCGAACTATTTCTAATAATATGGGTACGAATAAATTAGAAACAGGGCCGGTTCGACATATGATCGAGCCGAGTACCTGCTCAGGATATCGATATTTAAGGGGGGCTGGTGCATCTGTATTATAAAATGTAAATATAGCGTATAAGTTTTGTTAAAACATTATACGCAGATATTATTTTAAAATATAAAAGTTTGTAAAGTGCGATATTTTTATGAATTCATTTATTTTTCTAAACTGACAACTCGAGAGGGCGCAACAAAAATTTTCGCTCGGGGCAGTAAAACTCGAAAGCTGGTACTGATTAGGAAATCGGCAACTCTTAATAAGTGTAAATGCTATTTCTGTGTATCCTTAATAATAATATAACTGGTTAGTAAGGGGGATCTATTTACAGAAACAGCAGGGTTCATAATAGCAATACAAGACCAGGTAATAAACACAAAAAATTACAGAAAATACATACTGAAGGACAGCACATTGACAAACGACACTTGTAGGAAATGCCACATAGCACTCGAAACAATTCAACACATTACGTCAGGTTGCAAGCTGCTTGCACAAACAGATTATCTGCACAGACACAACCAAATAGCAAACATAATACACCAAAAGCTTGCAACCAAACACAAATTAATAAACACACTCAC
>WUQG02312596.1:0-19122 GCA_011317285.2 Androctonus mauritanicus | reverse complement strand
TCTGCTAGTCGCGGAGGGCGAATGTGCTGAACACAACTAACACAATCGGGGGGAACAAAGAGGTGCCGAAGAATGAGTGGGGGAAGCTTCATGACTCCCAGAGGGACTACAGGGTGTAGAATGCAGGCGTCCACATGTCGGGCTCTTCTGCGGTGGGAATTGGTGCAGGGTCCACTCTACACTGCTAATTAGAAGTGTCTGATAGATGTGTGCCAGAAGTTATTAATGCATAATTTATGCAAATCGTTGCATGCCCCTCTAGGCGGCTGTCCTGCTGCCATAAATCATCCTGAGTTTTCGCTCGCAAGTGGTTGTTGGACTAATAGGTCTATGTGTTGTCTTCTGTGTTGTCCTGATAGCTGGCGATAAACAGATAGTGTGACAACATTCTAAATTGATGTACGCATTTTTATTTTCTAGTCACATGTCAAACTTGGTTGATGGTAGATAACCGCTCTTCTCTTCAATTTTGTCTTTATTCCTACATTGTTTAGAAACTTTAAGAGGCCTTGTAATTTATTCAAATAAAAATCTCGAACTTTCGCGCGATATACAATTCGTTTTAATTCAGAAATAGTCAGAAAAAAAAGAAGAGCAATTCTAAACGCATTAACATTTTCGAAATTAATTATTAATAAAACAAGCAAGCAACGTAATAATTAAAAGATATTAATATATTTATTGCGTCATATGATAAATATATTTCTCAAAAAAATTATGATAAAATTCCCTGCATAGTTATGAAACTTATTAACGACTACGCGCACTATTAATAAACATGTACGGTAGACGAAGAATTTATAAATTTGCAAACTAACTCATTATCTCAACAGGTGGCATTTCTGTTAATTTAGATCAAAATGTTGCCAGATCAAAGCCGAAAAAAAAGGAATTTAAATTGCACAAAATGAAGGAGCGATCACGTAGGTAATCATTCTACATTAATGGTTATAAAAAGACATAGATTGGATGAGCATTAATAATTAATAATTATGTCTTTAGGCCACATTCTAACCGGATAGATTTGTAAAAATAGGGAAACCATAGCAGAAACTTTACCTCACCCGAAAATAGAGACATTAGTAATCCCATCGGAGTAAATCGTTTCTACGTGATGAGAATATAGTAATATAAATGTCGACAAAATGTGCTCGAACGCAAACGACTCATCAAATTGATGTGGTGAAAGAGAAGACAGAAAAATCTAATCAGCCACATTCTGAGTAAACGTCAAGTTGTCATCTGTTTAGTCAAAATCGCAAATACTTTCATAATTTATAACTTGTCAGTGATTCTTTCATTTATTATATGAATATTTATTTTTAAATTTAAAAATGGTTTTCTCGAATTTTTGTCTGGTTTCTGCTGTTGCTTCGGGAGTTTTCTCTGCAGAGAACCTAACACCGTCGATCCTCTTGCGATTTCTTACTGAAAGGGATGATAGATTTAAAATTGAATTAACGTTTAGAGGCCGCCACGATTATGATATAAGAATATATTGCTCTGAAGTAAGCTCTTGCCCTTTTATAAATCTTCTCGCTCCAATGATTCTTTATAGAATTTATGTTGCTCTATCGCCCAAGCAAACAATCATATCAATCTTAAATTAGGCATGAATATTCTTTAAGTCCATATAAATTAATCAGGAAAATTTTAATATATAACGCTCTTTGTTTACATGTTATGAGGGCAACAAAATTATTTTAATATTGAATTCTTAAATTAGCTGTTACAATTTATGTGGGACTTCATATTTTTCCAATAATAAGAGTGTAATCGATAACAACGCTGCAACCTGTCTTCAAAATTTAGAAATTAAACAAGTTGCAAGTTAGATAGGCCTACTATTATTGCGATTTTCTTCTGATAGTTATGCTCGTATATATATATATAAAAAAGGCAGTCGTCAATATTTCATATTTAACCCACAAGAGGAAATTGTGCGGAGACCTCTAACTCCCGAAACTGTCTTGTGCCATTTTAAAGTCGACAGCGATTGTAAAATGCGTACCTTCTCTCAATTCTGACAACAACAATATTTATTCAGCCTTAGGTTTTTGATTCTGCAGTTTCTAAAGAAGACGGGCCACCCGAGACTTTTTACATCCTGCAGACCCACTATGCCTATAGGAAGAGGATTTCATACGTCCCGTCGGTTTTATAGGCGTCGTCAAACTGAGACGTGAACAGTATTGTTTGCTTGTGTTGTGTGTGTTTACATCATCTACCATTTCGATTGGTGCAGTGGCTATTGGATGCGGTACTTAAAAAAAATCAGTTTAATATTTTTCAATCCAATTGATTCTTTATCATATTTAATCGTCCTTATAATTCACAATGCTACGTAATATATCCATCACAACATCTGTTTTTTTTATCCTTCCAAGCAGTGAATACCAATAAGTCTAACGGAACCATCCTATGTATTATGGACATTTTCCCACTCAAACCAGCCTTCTAACGTAGCCATTTTGAGTAGGGTACTTCCTAAAAAAATCAAGATTGAAAAAATACGATTTAACGTTGCTAGAAGTCCATTAAACTCTGCATAGCTTCCCAAAAATGTTGATCAACACTTTTGGAGAGCTATGCAGAGTTTAATGGAATGAAGAGTGTGAAGTAAGAATTGCATTTATCGATATACTTTTCATATAAAAATAAGGCCTATTGTTACCGTTTATGTTTCCTACAAATGTTTAAAATTTTGAAGATAGCCAAAAATTTCTGGTGTTATTTATACAAGACTAGGACGAGTAACATCGATTTAAAACAATCGATAAAGGCCTCATGCATTTTTGCGAAGGCCCGGCTCGTAAAACGCTATGTAAATTGTATCCTACTCACTTAAACATGAAAGATAGTTTTAAATTTTCAGTTTATCTTTTAAATACTTTAGCTGATCTATCTAGAGCAGGGATTAATATTATATAGTCTTTGATCTTTTTTTTTTTTCTTTTTTTCCGCTGAATTTCTGTCTTGGCTTCGTGCCACATTTATATAAAATATATATGAAGTCGTTATAATAAATTTACTTAACGGTATATTAAAAATTAATTAATTTAAAATTGATTCTTTCCGAGGCCGCCGCTCCTTCCCAATAAAGTGGTGAAGCAGAGCAAAGATGCTACTGTCAACTGTGACCTGCAAACTTGATAAATGACCCTCGTAGAAATACATTTGTCGTAGTATTAAGACAAGGACACAAAGCCTTATCTTCTACACGGCTATTTAATCGTGACGTCATTTTTGGTTACAAGGGTCCCGAAAGAGGGAAATTGGCAATTCTGACGTTTATTGCTCTTGCTTTAACCTTTCGCCAAGCTTTATCGTTTAAGGGAATTTTTTTGAATTAATAAAAAATGTTTGCAAAATTTAAACATGTTACCTGAAACACGATTAAAAAATTAAAATTTCGTTGTGCCCACATAGTCCTATTGTAGTTTCAAGAGGCTTCTTAGAATTCATGCATGAGGCCCATAATTTATAAATAACCTTTCGAATAGCCGAAAATGCTGATGATTCTTTATAATGAAGTTTGATCAAGAATTTATAGATGCAAAAGATCGCAATATTCTATGAGCTGATATCATTCAGAGTCCTCCGAATAGGCAGCACCGAGAGAAGACAAATTTGTATTCCTATATAGCAAGCTGTTTGTTGCTCTACCACCACGAAGGCACCTCTATAAATTGTTATTTGCAAAGGTGGTTTGTAGCAGAGGTGTTAAATCCAAGATGGACACGAAGAGGGGCTCAGTAGATGACTTTATGGAGGGCACGCCCGGCTGCACCGCCCCGTGGCGTCAACCAGGCGACCAAAGAAGGTGAGAGGGGCCATTCATCACGCAAATGAACGTGATATGAAGGGCTATGAGGTAGTACAGTCGATTGACAGCCGAGTAATCGTAACCAGATCAACGTCAATGCTACCTTACTACTTAATTAGTACACAATTTGATGCACTTTTTTTTTATATATTATATCATTTCGAGTAATTTATCTCCGGATTTTTATTTATGTAGAAGAGCTAGTGTCAAAATTCATTATTGCCGCTTTAACATCTTATTAAAGCGATGTAACTGCGGTTGTTTTGTGGAGTAGAATTTTGATAAGGACTTAAAAAAAAGCACGATAGATGACCTTAATTTAAAAATACTACGTGTTTTTAATATGAGATAGCACGGAATTGTTGATGTAATAACATACCAGGAGTTGTCGCACATGCTTTTTAATAAATTAGTATGAAGAATGGGAAAAATATCTTAATTTTTTCGAATGTAAAATATTGCTTTTATGATAATCTTACGAAGCTGCTCAAATTTATAACTATAAATATTAATACGATTTTTTAAAAAATTGAAGCATCCTCTTGCGACGCATCGCATAAAGATTTAGGCTTATTGAGAAAGGGGGATCTCAACTCAGCAATTACAATAACTACAGTGAATTAAAAAATATAGATTCACCAACTTCAAAAGGAATCTTTGGCATCACAATAGAGGTAACACTTAAGTCTTCAGAATATTTTTTTGTAGGATTTAATCCTTCAACAGAAGATTTTAATAGAGTTATTTTTCGTACTGTCATTCATAAAAAAGAGGTAGAAATGATCAGTATTGCAAAAGAAAAGAAAAATGGCGCCGTCACTAATGAAACCTTCTCGGATGATGTGTAATTATACTGTATCGAGGTGTTCGGGCCGGACGATGATGAATTAAAAAGCTGCACTTCCATCCTATAATTATGATCGTTTTTCACTAACATCATTCATCACGTGACATATTACGGCACAGGGAGGGCCTGATAGTCATTTTGGCAGCTGTCTGTTAGTCGGAGACATGCTATCCTGTAATCATGGATTAGTATTCCTGTCCCTGTCATCCCTCTTTCTTTCACAATAGCCCGTGGGTCGAATTCTGCTTTATTATATTTGACTTTATTGAGTATAGTTCTGCTTTTTTTTCTGATTCAATACGTAAGCGGAGAGGCGTTTTGTGTACACAATATATTTTAATTCAGCACAATATATTTCAATATTCCAACGTTCAAACTTTTTGGCTCAGGTTCATTTATATACAAAAACCGCTTTGCTAACTTTAAACTTGTAGATTATCATTGTTTAAGTTTTACTACCGTAATAATGCTGCCATGTTAGCATTCAATGAGAGGAAAGAAGTGTATATTCCACTTTTTTTCCTTTTAAAAAAGACTGACGAAAACAAGAAATGATTCTATCGATCATACTTCAAAGATGAAATAAACAATTTGAGTTGTGCAAGACCTTTACAGGCCCCGGTATAATAAATAATAAAAACAAATTAAACTTTAATACTTATACCGAAATATAAAAACAGTCATAAAAACGAAATCTATATACTGCGATCTCTATTCTGCGAGATAACAGAAAAGCTAAAACAGCTCAAATAACCAAGAGGCCCGATCATAAAAGTTTCGTTTTAAAATTAGTATATAGAAGGAGTTACCATGCATAAGTATCAATATAGATAGTCGTTAAGAGGAGGAGGAGGAAAAGCAAAGCGACGTCGTCACCATTTACGTCACGACGATAGACGATTAGACTAAAGAGCAAGAAAGAAGTGTTACGACGAAAGAGCCATTAATGTCGATACTACTCAAAGACGGTGTTTGTGAAACAGTTAAAACGATTGCTGTCACCGGAGGCGTCCCCGTCGCCATCAAAGGGCCCGCTCTTGTCGCCGGCAATTCATTCCCACTGCCAAAGGATGGTAGAGTGCAAGTCACCGGGTCAGAGCATCTGTCACCCATGTGATAAATCACGAGATTCCCTGACCCGTTCTCGGATCACTTATAAAAACAAAATGGTCATTCTTTATCAATTATTTGATTACGAATCCATGCGTTCTAACAGGAAGCATTCTATATATTTTTTTCTTATGTTTTGAACGCATAAAACAGACTCGTTGTTACAACGGTCTCCAAACAAACATTACCGGAAGCAACAAGAGAAATGAGGAGATAAATGAGTTGTAAAAGCAAAGGACCTATGAGCTGTCAGAAACACCGTTTTCGATCATCAAATGTTTACGATAATTATGGGAATAATCGTTCAAATGGTCACTCTAATGAGCACTTTACCTGTTACGCCACATCGATTGCTTACTACCGTTTATGTTACCGTTTGTTCTTTTTGTTCGTGATAGTGCTATATTAGAGCACACATTTCCGTTATATCATTATTTCAGATACATAAAAAAATATCCTTTTATAGAATTTTCACAAAAACTGTCATTAGGTAGAGAAATGCTCGTGAAATTCTTAAAATTCATAATAATACTATTTTTAAAGTTTTGCCACCAAAATGGTGTTCGTACCTTATTCTTTCTTCATTGGACTTTAGATGGTCAAAAATAAAAAAACAGATTTCTGATAAACAGATACACGGAGGGCTATCAGTATCATCAAATTTTCTTCTTCTGCCCTTTACAGATTGGAGGTAGTGCTAGCTAAATATACGGGATTTTCTAAGTACAGTACTCTCAGCTTTTTCCATTTAAAATTGGGGTACCGAGACAAAAAAGCCCACACCTAAACCTGGAAAACTGAATGGAAGCGGACAAAGCGCATGGAAAGGTATTAAGGAGCATTTACGCATAGCAGCTGCCTAAGGCCCCAACCAATTGTATCTCTCCTCGTCAGCCGACATCTTCAAAGCTTTCCGGATCGTCAGTAAACATCGAAACTTTACTCGCCCACTGTCACATCGATCAAGTCCTGTGCATCATAAGTCATTTATCAGACCATACATCAGCTGTCACATTAGCCGGCCCAGCCACCGGATAGCGAAGGGGGGCATTTACTTACCATCCCCATTCAACCGACAACTCCCATATATATCTATATATCTTCATATGGGATGGTAGTAGTAAAAAAAGAGGAAGGAAAGTCAAAATTCACGACTTATTTGGCCGATTTCGAAACCCTGATGGTGATTAATCTTCGTCCGAGTTCAAACTTTCTTTACTTTTCTACTCGACGTGAGAGGAAGAAGTATTTCGGCCGGTGAGTGAGTGCTATTTGCAGGGAGAAGGAGTAAAGCGAAGGGGAACCCTGTTGCTCCGTCACGTGACCGATATCGCATGAAGTTTTCTTTCCGTGACGAAATCTCATTTTTCATTTTGGGTTTGTTTATAGACTTAAGTAAATTTTAAGTAAGATCGATATGGTTATATGGTTATCCACAACTGTTTCCTTTTACTTCGTGAAGTCTTAGGATATATTTTTATATCCATCTTTTTTTTTCTTTTCTTTTTTATAATCTTTCAGCCTTTTATCATAAAGATTATAATTTCTCGATTAGTAAACATAAATTTATAATTCAATTCTAATTAATTAATTTGAAATCTATGAAATTTCTCTTTGCTCTAAAATCTAAACATGGAGACAAACTGAAGAAGCTCAGTTTAAAAAATGCTTAACCAATAATTCGGTCTAGGGTTTTTATGTCTTTCATTTCTAGCATCAGTTCTCTCAACTGGTCACTTTGTTTTCAGAGTGCCTTTCAAAAAAAAAGACCTAAAAGAGGCAATAAATTTTTTAAAATGTTATTTGACGCTTTCCGATCTCTCCGCATTGCAAGCTTTCATAAATTGAGCTTCAATTTTTGTAGGCCTTCTATATAATTATAAAATTAAACTTATTATAATAATACGTAAAATTATCGATCAATTCTAGCATGAATTTTTAAGTTAGATAATCACCATGAAATACTTAAGTATCAAATGATTAAAAGTAATCTAGGATGAAACATATTAGACAAGACTTGTGCAAACCTCAAAAACAATGCATAGAAAAAATTAATCATTAAAAATTCAAGGAAAATTTTGAAGATCCGATGTTCTTATATTCATACGTTATAGTAGTTTATATCGTTTTCGTGGAAGGATTACTAGAGGAAAAAATATCTATTCATTCTTTGCCTATACCGTGGTCTGCACTTTAAAAAATGCATCGATCCAAGCAAAGTGCCATTAATCAACATTAAATCAATGTGAAATATTATTTCATTCGCTCTGAAAAAGCTATTTTTCATAAATCGGGGGAATTTCCCATCAACACGACACAAAAATGAAATTTTAGTTTTCTTTCCTACAAACAATTTGACACTGAAATCACAAGACCAATAATATATTTTATTTAGTTCTAAAATTTATTATTATAATTTAATATTATTTTTCCTCTATCGTGAAATACGAAAACGAAATGTAAACTCATCTGTTTAAAACGTAGAACGAAATGCAAAAAAAAAAAACTCGTGCTAAAAAAGAGTAATATAAGAAGCTGTTACAATATTAAATTGAATATGATTTATGTTTTAACTAAGAAAAATATTTGTATGAAATGTGACATTATTTATAAAATACAAATAAATATTGTTCTTTAATATGAATGAATAATAATGGTCTTTATTTAACGAAACACCATTGCCATGAGGTACAAAATAGTATATTAATATCGTCGTTAAAAACTGTTGTTTTCAGTCAGGCCTGGGTTTGCCTGACCGCGCGAGAAGTGTTCGTTCAAGCGAAGTGGCGGACTAGAAAACGGGATGGCAGAATTGCGGCAGTTTCCCGTGGCGCCATCTAGCAGCGAGCGAGTGCAGACGTCCGATCGAAAGCTCTCCAGCTCCGGAAGTACTCTTGCTTATCCGGCCTCGCTTCGGTTACGAGCGTGAATCACGTGACTATCACCTGGCCGGAAATACGGCTGTCGACACCTATCGGAGAGTAGGAGAACGACGATTGCGAGGATTAATGTGACAGCCTGACTTCAGTTAGTTCATCTGCTTGGTGTAGAAGTGCTGCAGTGAATTATGAGGCGAGCAACATTGTCGCCGGCTACACTTTATCCTCTACATTTGTCCCTGTAAACTGCTAGTTGAGGAAATAATATACCAATGTTACAAAATAAATTCTTTCTCCTTTCTCTCTTTAATATGACGGTTTTCTAAAAGAAATTATGAGACCGCAATCTATTCTCACTTTCTACTGATAATCAAGAAACTTTACTAATAAAATATTATGAATTATTTACATGGAATTATCGTTCTTATACCGTTATCCCGATAATTTTCCGTATTCATTTCTTTGATAACTTTTATTTTCTATATAATTAATTTTAGACAAATTTGAGTGTTGTAACATGCGACCTCATATTTTTAAGCATCAGGCCTTATATAATTTATTTTCGTCCATTAGAAGAAGGGAGGAAGCTTTATTCTCTAGAAGGCGACTCTCAGTCGCGATGTGTCCTTGGACAATTCGACATTTAGAGAAAAAAATCTAATGTTTTTAAAGAGATATATGACCTATATAATTATTTGTCCTCTATGGTTTATGCTTAAGATAAATTAGGAACTCTTATCTACACTCAATTGAATTTTCCTTTACAATTAACCAAAAGAAAACTTTAACTTCCTTTTCTCTGTTTTAACGAAGAAATAAATGGTGGAACAATTTGTAAACGTCCTTAATCTTGTAACGATCGTGAATGAAAATATTAGTTTAAAAAAAAAGAAAGAAATAATATTTTTATGTTATGCATTGAACTATAAAGTAGACTCGATTCTGGACCCGTTTTTATTTTAACGGATACTTCAGAATAAAGGTTAGAGTTTTAGGCACGATGGGATAGAAGATAAAGCAAAGGAGGAGGGAGATAATAGATCCGGCTCTGTCTGACAGATGGCGCTGTAAATCGGTCATAGAGAATTTATGGAAAAGAGCCGTGATGGACGGGGAAGATTAAAGGCGGAAGTCTCGTCGATGACGTGAAATAGCGATATTTCAAACGTCTCTTTGCTTCCGAAGCATCGCTTTGCACCAAATTGTCGATAAGAGTAAGCGGAAGAGACTTGTTTTGTCAGCCGCTTCCTCTTTCTTTTTTCGACATCGCATTATCGTAAAGGCATCTATAATAATTTTAGGCCTTTAATATCCAACAAAACAAAGGTTATAAAAGTTTTAGTTATCCATCCGAAAACTCCAAGAGTCTAAAAAGAGTCTAAAAAGTTGTAGATATATTCAATTCAATCTCGTAAATGTATACAGCACACGTATTAACTTATTTTTATGTAAGGCCTCATAAATGTGATAGCACATAATACTGCAGTCCCTTGTCAGCACTTGTCATATTGTCTACATAGTAAAGCGGACTTTGTGTCACATAGGCTGTCAAAAGCCCTGTTTTGTTGGTACTGAATGACGTGGACATGTGCAAACCCCCTCTGCGTGACATTGCCACAGCTGTCCACATACAACCAGCATTCCCTCATATGTACAGGATAAGTTAGATAGTAAATCAATGGCCCAAATTAGCCTCTTTTATTATGCTCTCTAACAGTCACAAAACGGATCCCGTTCACTTTGATATCGAGAAGCAAATTAATTAACGATCTTATCGATTATTAATTTGCTTTATATAACGTACATCGTTTAATTCTTTAGGAGGCTCATTTAAAACTTTTCAATAAACTTTAAGATAAAAATATAGATTGTTTAAAATTCTATATATTTCTTTCACTATTAACCATACTGTTAATGTCGTCATCATCGCATGCAGTCTGAAAACATCTGTATATGTCAAGATTTGTATAAATATATACTTATATTTTTATTATATAAACATGCCATAATTTAAAATCTCTGTATAAACTTATTCAAGTGGTCAAAAAATATTAAATTCGTAAGAAATTCCAGATACAGCTTCTCTTGGTAATGATAAGATGTAGCTACTTTTACAAATATCTCTTGAAGGAACGATTGACAAGTACTTCTATCAGTCTGCACACGAGCTGGCTTTACTTACTCTTTTTCTCTATTTTGAAATGTTTCTCGCATTTGTCTGAACACAGTCTATATACTCTGATCTAAGTCCGGCAGTATGTCAATGCTACTGTGCTTCTTATATATATATACTGTACATTTTTTTTCTTTACTTCTACGGTCCAGTCAGTAGATCAATCGAAGGATGTCTGAGATTGCTTCGCTTCTCCGACAGTTCTGACATATTTATGTTCATTACTCTGTGCCACTTTACGACATCAGGGGCAGTAATTCACTGTTTCTGGTCCGTCACTTCTACTCTCGGCACTAGACCATATCGTGCAATGCATACAGCAGTTGTAGAACTGGAGAAGTCGCCCAATTGGCTATTTAAAGTGTGCAGAGTGAGAGATTGTGCAGTAAATATTTAGAAGAGCTGTTGAAGTTGAAAGAGAGCTCTTTTCGAAACTGTTCTGATGTTCGTCTACAGAAAGATGGTCCTTCCTCAACTGTCTTTTACTTTATCAAGAAGCCAGAATACTCCAATTTTATTTTATTTTACTTTTTTATTTTCAACAGATTTTAAGATATTTTTTACTGATGCCACCGCGTAAACAAAGTATTCTTATTGAAGTAAATGCATTTATTATTATTTTTATTTACACTAACAAACATTATAATGATTATTTTCGCGATCTTAAATTTAGGAACACATATCGTAATGACGATAAATAAGATTGATGTACAAGGCTGTACACTAATCGTTAAGGCCCCTTAATAGACAATTGACTTTAAACACTCTTCTCACTCTTAAAACGGATTCTACGAAAAAGAAGGGGGCTAAAATTGGTTATTTTCTAATCCAAAATGGCAATAACTGTCAAAACCTTCAGCTACACGTACACACATCGTAAACATCCCCCTTTTTTTGACGATGCACTTCTGTTGGATGGTGATTACAAGGAAGCGGTACCGCCAGCGAAACAATGGTGCGACCAAAGCGTTATTTTCATAGCTGTAACCGGTCGTAAGTCATAACAGATGTGACAAAATGGCCAGAGTCTGTCAAGGTTTCCAGAAGTAACTTTACAGCTGCATCAAAGTTGATTTACGCAGTTTGGCAGGACGAATATCCTTTGACAGCTTGGATTTTACACCCACTGACTTTTTATTGCTTGCCAACCTGTTTAAAATATGACCATAATTCGCACTCGTATCTTAACACCTCCTGGATGGCAGAAGAGTCCTTTGGATTTAGGTAAAAGCTCATACTATACTATAATTTTATTCTACGCTTGATTTGATCCGAAGGAAGAAAAATTACATAACTTTTTTTTTTTTTAAATTTAGCACCAAGTTTTCGTGTTTTTCACGTATGCTAGAAAATGTCTTTCGGTTTCGAAAGCCTGATTAAGTGTCCTTAAAACAATATTTCTTGTAAAGAAAAATTTCAGAAGTGGAGAACATCCATTGTATCAGTTCAATTTTTAAATGGGAAAAACACAAGAGAAAATTTCTCTACCCCCTTATAAAGATTTAAATCAAGATGAGAATACTCGAATTAGATTTTTTAATCTGGGGAAAGAAGTTAAATTTAGAGATCTTAACTTAATTTAACCAAAGCTGCTTTCGAATTTTAACATTGTAAAAGCAAAGCAGAATGCTAACATACGAGACAATCACCTCATTACATTCTTAAAACTTTGTGGTTGGAGAAGTGCAGACATGTGTTTCGCCTGCAAATTGTAAATTAAGCTAGTGATCTATTTGTGTAGAAGACTCAATTAGGTTTACCGAGGGATTCGTAAAAAGCAAAGTAGATTGTCAATAACAGGGAAGGAAAGTTTCCGAAACGATATTAAAAAAATAGAACTGGCATGGAATGGGAAAGATTCCAATCGTAAAAATTTTAAGTCCACAGATGATTATTTGGTCACGCTTGTTGGACGTGATCACGCGAATATTATCACGAAAAAATTCTTATTATTTTAGTCTATTATTTTAAAAAAGTTTCCTAGTTTGGATTTTTTTATTTTTATTTTTTATTTATTTAAATTCGCTCTTGCGGCATTAAAGAAACGAAAACAGAATTTGAAATTTTAAAGCAAATCTTCAATAAACTAATCGCATTTAACACACAAAAATCCATTTTTTACAACCATACAGCTCAAGCTTTAAAGATTATTAACACATCTTTATTTTTTAATTAAAATTATGAATTATTTTATTTTCCCTCCATAGATCGTGTCCATTTAGTCATCAGACTTCTTTCGCTCTCATAAAATATTTTTCGCGAATTTTATTATGTATTCAGGCTACTTAAAAGCCTTATTTTATATAACATATCCACCAAATTTCTTTTTTTTTGGTGAAGTCCCATAACCATAAACAAACTAATTTGACTTTTGTTAAACTAGTTTGTTTATAGTCATGGGACTTCACAAAATTCCCCTTAATAATTGATTTAATTTAAACCATAAGAAATAAATTTAAAATATAGACTTTACCTCAGCCTTAAGGCTACTAAAAAGGCCTATTTACAAGTTAAAAAAAATAATAATCAACGTTTAATTTATAGCAATGTCTGCCACTGCGAGCTCGTTTTAACGCTGATTTAATTGATAAAAGCGCGATGCCTGTAATCGTGTTTAAAACAATAAAAAAAAATTAGATTTAAAGATACAAAAGAGTTAAATAAACCTTGGCTAATGCGCAAATCAAGAAAGCTTTAACTCTACCAAATTTTCCAAGTGGCATTTTATCAGAACATCCTTTAAATCCGCAGAGAAATAAGTAGAACACTAGGTTAAGGAAAAAATAAAGAAAAAAAAACAGTCTTGGAAATGATAAATTATTGGCACGATGCCCCCCTTTGGCTACCCCTTGACTGTCTGACTGGAAATCCATCACGGCGTAAGAGGCTCACCCCGTCTATTCTTTATTACACGTTATTTCCCCGAATTGCCATTCTCTTGTCACCATCCGCGTTTAAACAGATCACTGAGCACTATTTATTTTTGGCGTCAATGCACCATTCCCCCATCTCTTTTTCCTTTGCTTCCACTTTGTTATGGTAGTCCCCCGGGAGGCCTGAAGGGCTTCTGTAATCAGGTTGGAATGTTCGGCATTTATTAGGAACATTTGAAATATGTAAATAGCTTGTTTGGTGACTACAAACAAATTTAGGGGGCCTGAGTGTATTAGATTACCTGCTTGTGCATATCTCAAACTGAATTTGTTACTTTAACTCGATTGGGCGTGCAGGAGCGGCTTTCCCTCTTTTACATTTGCTCCGTTCTCCATTTGCAACGGAGCCTATTAGGTCTCCTCTTTCTACTTCCCTAAGACCTTTTAAAGATATGTACTTTTTGCATGTATCTCCGTAGAAGCCTCCTAAAATCTATTTTATCTTCATCACATTCTCTCCTATAAAGCCAACGATTTATTCTCAATTCCCGCTACTGTTCTGAAGAATTGCAAGAATCCTTCTAAAATCTGAACTGTTTCGAAAATCCAAACGTTCTGTTTCAACTGGAAGCAATATTTTAATTAAAAGAGCCAAGAAGTCAAACTAAAACTATCGATGCAAAAAGAAAAATTTAAACTAAAAAAAAAATTCCAGTTAAATTCATTGAAGCAAAAATCAGTTTATAAACTTTATAACAAACTTTAACGTACTTTTAACAAACCTTATTTTGTTTACACTGATTTAATACAGAGTATTTTTCTCTTCTGCAAATCAATCAGACCAGAAAAAGTTGATTTTGTTAAGTCATGAAAAGTTGAGGATAAAAATCAAGACACGTAATAAGACGGCTTTCCCTTGAGATAAAAATATTTCTCCTATGTAAATCCTGAAGCACAATAGGATTGCCTATCCTCAATCAACAATCAGCGGTGTCTCTCGGGGGATTCCCTTATGCCCTGGTACCTGTTGTATACCGTATATACTAAAGGGATTACAGAAGCGCAGTAAGTGTATCACACTTCCCTCCTTGACGAGATTATAGTTCGGAATTCAGCCAATTAGCGGCATCCCTTTGTGCACGTCACTTCATGTCCATGTTAGTGACTGATACTAACAACCAAACTATTCTTCTAAACTCTTTAAATTTTATACTGAAAAAAAAAGTGTTTATTTCCAAGTTATAATTTAATTTTACGGTCTTTCACCGGATTTTTCTTTTTAATGTTTTTCCACATTATTTTAATGCGCGTATAAATTTAGAATTTTACAGAGAATCTCAAAAATATTGACTCTTGTCATTATTCCCTATTACAGGTCGTTCTCGCTGATACTTGAAGGCTCGCAGACTTAAATCTAATCAACTCTAGTAATTCTAACAATAATTTTATTGTAAAGGTCTGAAAATTGTAAAGCAATAAAGGAAGTTCCTGATGTTCTCATAGTCCATGATTTTTTTTTCTTATACGTTTTAAAATATAATAAACGGTTTGTAATACTTTAATCGCAGTAAAATCACCATTTAATGTTTATTTACACGCTCTGCAAATCTATTGATCATGGTTTTAGTTAATCCACAGTTTAGTTTATTGTAATTCCTCAAAATAATTCATAAAATGAGAATACTGTACGCTCGATGCATCCGCAACTAACTATCAGGAGAATTTCGAAAGAATCACTATTTTTAATGGTAGAATTATCTACAAAATACTTTAAACAGAAAAGGATAACCATAAACGATGGGAAGAAAGTGGATTTAATCTATGTCAAAAATAAAACCGATTAAAATTTATTCCCAAAAAAATATATATGACTTGAATATATAATTTTATAGATTTCAAAAATAAAATATATCCTTATGATGACCAAATGTCAGCTTTTATAGAGTAACCTCATATTAGAATTTCTAATAGATTGAAGTAACAAATCACCCTGGAGAGTTATCCTCCAGAAAAATATAAAAGATGACGATATTTATATCCAAAAACAATTTTAAAGATGAATAGCAATCACTGCCTTCCTTTGTAGGTCATATTCGATGGAATATCGAGCATAAAAATCGAATAAATTTAAAGAATAAATATTGACTATAAAGTGATTTCGTGAGCTTCTCTAATAATTTTTCTACTCTCTTCTTATAAAGGCAGAGATGAAAAATGCTTCAGTTTGTAACTTCTTTTTTCATGAATGACTTCTGCTGTAATGCACCTTTTCCTTTATAGAATATGATTATCTTCTTAGAGCATATTTTTCAGAATTTTTTGCTTTTTAACGTAAGCGAATCTATAGCATAAACGGATCGAATTCTAATAGTAATGGTTGTAGTATAAGATAGCATATGAAAGTGTAGTCCACGTGTTAGAAAGATATCATAAAAGTGATCATTAGCAACGTGTTCCATTAAGTTTTAAGATCTTTCATTTACGATTCGAGTCTATTATTAAAAGTAGAAATTACCAATTTGGAAGGGGGAAATCCCATTAAGAAACGTTATTCTTAATTTGAAACTGCCAAAGCGAATAAGAACCTAAAATGCGATAAAGTCCCTCGATCTGTCTTCCATCTTAAAAAGAAAAGAAGTCTTTTAGAAAAGCAGACGGATCGATAAAACTTCTAACTACCCATTTACGTATTTAGCCTAAGAAGCAACGAAGCGGGCAATCAGGAAGACCAATTATTCATATCATGGAGAAATAACACAATAGTAAACGACAGAAACTCATAAAAAAGCCAAATGAAACCCTAGAAGTGAAAGATGTAAGATTCTTACAAGTAAAAGTGACAGTTATCCTCTAGAGAGTGCAGTGCATCGGGTCTCTTTGCATTGCTCCGCAACATATGCATTCGTCGATTAATAACATCGTGAAGAGAAGAGAAGATATTCTGACAAATGCACGAGAAAAGATGAATGAGGTCCTCTTCTTTTCCCCAATACTCCGTAACGGCGGCGCTGTGGAGGTCGATTTATCAGGCAATTTGTCTCAGACGACTCTGCGGTAATAATTATTCATACCGAGAGATCCCCCTCGATGCACGGGAGGGTAAGTGGAGGGGAACAGGAAAAAACTGGAAGAGAAAGAGAGGGATGAATACATTTTGCGTGGCTAGAGATGAACGATGAAAGATGATGATGTCAAGAGTTTCGGCGCCGATTCATCACAACCGGGAGACAAGACTGTCACGGACACGAGCTGGGAGTTGGGTCTTCCTGTCACTTCCATCTTTCATAGATTTATGAGAAAAATATGCACCGTCTCGCTCCATCCCGTGCACTTTTTTTCGCCTTCTCTGTGCCGAGTTTGCTGACATTCGACTGGATGTTTCCGCTTTGCAGGCTAGATGGATCGCAGCCAGAATCGGAAACCTCTTATTAGTGACGTCACATGCCGAGACATTTATGCCACCGGCATAACAACAAATACGCAATCCGATACCATAATCCCCCATTATCCTCTGTTTATCTACCAATAGAGAATCAACCATTCCTTTCGGACTTACGAAGATGCCCGTAGAGGTTCCAGGAAGGCTCCTACTGATTGCCTACAGCTTTAGGAAGGCTTTCACCGCCTGAGTTTATTGTATTTCATCAAGGTACGTTTAATTTATATCCTAATCTGTGATCATTACTGTGATAACACAATAAATTTGCGTAAATTGCATAAATTTGAAATTAATGCCACCCAGTATTCAGATTTTAAGGAACAATCCGAAATTCAATTTTAAAAACAACCCCCACATCTATCTTTCGGGCCTTTTAACAGAAGACAGAAGAATCGTTCCCCCTTTTCACCACCTCAGGGAGCCTCTGTGTCACATATTATGACTGATGGTGCAAGAACCTAAATGAATTTTAGCTACAATTGAATTGGCCCTCTCTAAACTCTATATTAGAAAATATGTCACGCAATGATAGAAAATGTTATAAAATTGATAAATATCACCCAGGAGAACTCAAAATTCGGATAAATAACTTCACATTTTTCGTTTCCTACAAAAATTTCCGGATATTAGCGAAAGGTTTCAAAATTAAAACACTTTTATTCCTTGCGAGAGTTCAAAAGCGATAAAGTTAACGATAAAGGTGGAAAAATGATCCAAGTGATCGTCTGTATGTCTATTGATCATTACTTTATTATCCAGTCAGAGGGATTTTTAATTAAATCGCCAACTAATCGATGGGTAGATTTTTCTTCTAGCAGCTTCTGCCGTTCTGACGTAAGCGTTACCAAGAGGAACCCTTTTCTCCATTATCATTTATCAAACAGATGATTCTTTATGTACGGAATTAATTACTGTCCTTTTAGAAAAATGGAAGATCGGAACCGATCGTAAATAGTTTAGATCGTTTCTTCCACATGGAAGTGATTGGAAAATTAATGACCGAAAGTGTTTCAAATGTTATTCGAACCGGATTAAGTCATAAACTATAAATAACAATCTTTTCTCCCTCCTTCTAGGAATTTTTCCTTAATTTATATTCTGAATAACAAATACATTTTAATGTAAAGTGATGCTAATATACTTAGATCATTTGCTTATTCTCGTTAGTGAGCTAATTGTTACTAAACGTTTCGGTCGTGCTTCTTCACTTTAATAAAACAATAATCAGCGAATACAACAACAACAGTTATTATATTATGGTGTCTTCGGTTATTTATAAAATTGCTGTTAAGTTTTTTCTCTTCATGATTATCTACTCTCTCATAAATCCAAAAAGCAACGCATTGTAACAATATTCCATCAATGCTTCTCTCATAGAAATTAAACAAAAGCGATACTTTAAACATAATTTACGCACTGTTGCTCAATCCTTTTGATAAGTATCACAAAATTTAAGTTCAGAGCAGCTTTAACAGTGCAACATAAATGCATCTATTTCACTCTCCAAGAAGTTATAATCCTATAATAGCTATTGTTCCTTATTATAACTGTGGAGTTTCTCAAATTACAGTTGGATTCACTCTAGGGATGCTCCAATTTAGTGATTCTCATATCTATACCGATCTAAAGGACGACATGTAAAATTTTAATTAGTTTAGTACGGTATATTGATAGTTACCAGATTTCGGATAGTAACCAGATTATAATTTCTCACCCACAATGGCAGATTAACCATGTAAATCAACCATATTGACGTTCGAAATTCACGTAGCGATATTCAAAATCAATCACGGTGGCGTTTAATTGTCGTTTAGTGCTTATCGAGTCAAATAACCTTTTGCTAATTTTTTTTAGACGATAGAAATATTTGCATATTATTAATTTTTTTTTAATAATTAAGAGAAGAATACAGTCTCTGTAGTGCAATTCGTTAATTTTATAACATAATTAACCGTTCGAGGTGTCCTAATCATGC